>JANFAE010000277.1:0-140569 GCA_024613145.1 Pisolithus marmoratus | reverse complement strand
TTCCTCGCGGCAACGCTGGCCAAATCCAGTAAATCACCAAAGTCTTGCATTATTCACTAATTAAGGGAAGTCAGGGACTGTTATGAGAACCTCTAGTACCGTATCTGACTTCACAGAATTTCCTGCCTGTAATGTCCTGGGCTATAGCTTGGACTTTACTACGGCAAGTCCAATGGATATCAAATCGGTCTGTGTTTTAAACTACCCGGTTCTGAAGATCCATGATGATTGCCTTGTCATCTAGGTCCTCGCGGCTGTCAAAAGAGGTCGTAGAGTTATCCAGTACGAAGCTGATGAAGACACGAGAAAACTTGATGTTGGCAAGCATCTCGAGGGAGTTCTTTGCTTCTATCCGTTAACATGGCTGCATAGTGGGGACTGTCTATGATGTGCCGAGGATTATCGGTGTCACCGACCATAAGAGCAGTGACGGAAACTATGTGACTTACAGTACCGGTACGGAAGCCTCATCTGCACTCAAGATAGATACATCTCTCTCGGGTCGCTATCTTGCCGTGTCTGCGAGCGCTTCCGTCTCGCATTCTATCAACAAGACTTTCAAGAGAGAAGACCAGTGGGCGATGTACAACTTCAGCGCTGACACGTACCTCGCTTCGCTGAACAATTACGCCAACCTGCTTGCCGAGACGGCACTCGCAAGGAGGCTTGAAGACACGGTGGCCATCGGAGATGGCAGCAACAAGGACGTTGTCCAGGACTGGAAGGACTTCTTCACGGCTTGGGGCTCTCATGTTATTACCAACGCTGTGTTTGGTGCCAGGTTTCAATTGGTAAGCTGGCGGATTGACCCTTTGTACTGTGCCCTCTCACCTTGTACGGCTGGCAGAACGTATGGGCATCTAACTCTAACAGCTCTGTCAATGAGCGTTTCTCCGCAAACGTTACTGCCGCATTTAATGGCATCGGTACGGGTGGGCGGTTTGATGCTTCTGTCAAGACGGAAGAGCAATACAAGATGTTCTTGGAGAATATGCAAAAACAGGTGTCTGTCGTGGGTGGTAACCCGGTGATCAATGAGAAGCTCACCGCAGATCCTGCGCACTATGATGTCTTTGTTGAATGGGCCAGCAGCATTGCTGAAGACTCCTCTATCACTGCTCTGAATGTTGTCGAGCTATGGGTTCTGATGAAGGATGCGTCCAAGAAAGAGGTCAGAGACGCCGCTGGAAAGGTCCTGGACGCGTACAACTATATCACTTCGCACCCTCAGCCGTACAAAAACGGCCGTCGTGTTTGATATCGAAAGCGACTGTAAGCCCCAACATCACTTGCAACAGTGGTTACTTATGTGGATACAACAGGGGGCGAGTTCAACCTCTTATCTCCTGACTCTGTCATCATACCAGATCCCAATAATCCATATCCACTATTCAAAACTGTAGCCCTCCGGCACACGCGTTTATTGGGGCAAAGAGGTATCATCAAAGACAGACGCTCAGGTGAGTTATTGTTGCCGAGTAGCCGTGACCGCAAGTATTCATCTGAATGCAGATTTTACATTGTCAATGATGGATCGCCCGTAACTTCTCAATCTCTCACGGAAGCGATGGCGCCTGTCCTGGGGTCAAAGGAGAGCCGCAGCCATCATTGAGGGGGTAAGCCTCCATTGCATAATGATTGATTCAAGTTGTTCATCTCGATTCCCAGGCAACCTACTTGAACGACAAGATCACGGGTATGGATTCTATCTGGCTACTCCCATGTACAGTTGTGACTTTCTACTTTAAAAGACAACGTGTGGAACACTGTATGTTCTATCAGAAGCCAGTATCTGCTAATGCTGCATCCTCGGGCTTGAGCTGACTAGTGTGCCATGCGTGTGGAGCGAGGTCTTGGATGGTAATTCTCCCATTTTACACTTTCAGCTATACAGAACAGGTGTCGTGTTTGACATCGAAAGCGACTGTAAGCCTCAATATTGCTTGCAGCAGTGTGGTTACTTATGTGACACAACAGGGGGCGAGTTCAACCTCTTGTCTCCTGACTCTGCCATCGTACCAGATCCCAATAATCCATACCCATCATCCAAAACTGTAGCTTCTAGCACCTGCGTTTATTGGGGAACACAGTATTTTCAAAGGCAGACACTCAGGTGAGTTTTCGTTCCAAGCGGTCATAATCACAGTGTTCACCTGACTGCAGATTTTACATGTCAATGATGGATCACCCATTAATTTTCATCTCTCACGGAAGCATGGGCGCCCGTCCTTGGTCAAAGGGAGAGCAGAAGCCATAATTGAGGGGGTGAGCCTCCATCACATAATGATTGATTCGAGTTGTTCATCTCGATTCACAGGTGGCCTACTTGAACAACAAAATCACAGGTATGGATTCCATACGGCTACTTCCATGTACAGTTCTGATTTTTCTACTTTAAAAGACAATGTGCGGAATACTGCATGCTTTTATCAGAAGCCAGTATCTGCTAATGTTGTGTCCACTGGGCGTGAGCCCACTAGTGCGGCATGCACATGGAATGAGGTCCTGAATGCGTGTAATTCTCCCATTTTACACGTTCAGCCATACAGAACAGCTGTTGTGTTTGACATCGATAGCGACTGTAAGCTCAATATCACTTGCAACAATACAGTTACTTATGCGATACGACAGGGGGCGAGTTCAACCTCTTATCTCTTGATTCCATCATCATACCAGATCCCAATAATCCATATCCATCTAAAACTGTAACTTCTGGCACCCGCGTTTATTGGGGCAAAGAGTATTTTCAAAGGCAGACACTCAGGTGAGTTTTGTCTTCCAAGAAACACGATCACAGTGTTCATCTGACTGCAGATTTTACATTGTCAATGATGGATCACCCATTAGTTTTTCAATCTCTCATGGAAGCATGGGTGCCCGTCCTTGGGTCAAAGGGAGAGCAGAAGCCATAATTGAGGGGGTGGCGCTCCATCGCATAATGACTGATTCGAGTTGTTCATCGCGATTCACAGGTGGCCTACTTGAACAACGAAATCACCGGTATGGATTCCATACGGCTACTTCCATGTACAGTTTTGATTTTTCTACTTTAAAAGACAACGTGTGGAACACCGTAAGGTTCTATCAGAAGCCGGTATCTGCTACTGCTGCGTCCACCGGTCTTGAGCTGAGTGGTGCAGCACGCACACGGAGTACGCCAAGTGTAGGACCGGCACTTGCACAACCCAATATCACCCACCAGTTGGGTGTGTAAATTTACATATTTGAATTCCATAAGAATACTAGAAGCCATGAATTACTTACATTAGAAAGTACAGACTACACGATATGCAACGACCCTAGCACTCAGAAGTGGGTAGTTGCCTGCAGAGAAAATCATATACTATATCTGGGATGATGCCCACCGGTGGTGCATACACGGATGGGACCAGAGAGTGAAGAAATTGGAATCCCAGGTGACGAGCCGGAAGTTCCGGAAGGCGAGGAGGTGGAGTACCTCGGTGCCGAGCCCCCTCTCCATCGATTCATGCCATTCTCATATGTTTCGTCCTCATTGTCTTATGATGAGTCTGCGCGCGGAGCGGGATCCAACCCATGTTTCCCTCAAACTAGTTGTTCAGGTTCGTGCCTTGCCGCTTGCAAAGGCTCGAATAAGTGAGAGAAAAGAGCGGAATATAACGCTTCACGTTTGAAATATGTAGCGTGCAAGTTTAGTCAGTCCCATCGTAGGTGGTTAGCCAAAGTTTGTCGTATGTTTGTACCATTGTTTGAACAATTTGTCAACTATATCTCGGCCCAGAGAACATGCTGAAGCATGAGCTGTGTAAGAACTCATGGTAATCGCTGCATCTTGCACCCCGTTCCCCGGTGAGGGAGTGAGTGTTGACATCTGACGAATAACTGACGCACTGACATATTTGTGAGTTAGGCGACTAGAATCTTAGTGTTTACGACAGGAAAGCGAAACAATGGAGCGCAATCGCACCGCCGTCCACATATAATGGCGGAGCTAGCATATCATGCGAGTCGTAGTGGTTTTCAGGGTGATGTCTAGAGACAGCAGCTCTATCCCTGCTACTTACCAATACGTGCGCACCGCACATCGAAGCCAGACCAGTTGTCACATGTCACCTCCAACATTAAGCCGTAGAAGAAACTAGAGTAAAAACTTACCACTAATGCTCTGTGCGAAAGAAACAAAAATCAGCCAGTGGTCTCGTGCTTCCGAATGAAAATAAATGATCAGAAATAAACGGTACGTCTCGACATCATAGTTAAGACAGGGATAACTGAAAGGTTGGAATATCTCATCTTGCGACGCTGTAACTGTTTACATGCTTGCAAAATGTACCAATACTTACCGTGATTCATTGTCCACGAAGCTTGTCGCTCTGCGGAAAAATTTGGTTGGCCGCAGAAAGTTGGTCGGACTCCAGGAGTATTTTTGGGTTCAAGTCGGGTGCTTCAGGGCCGGCACTCTTTCCTTGTGAGTCCAAAGCATACTTTTATAAATCTTCGGACTAAATATTCCGACGGTTCAGTGGTCTAATGGTTATGATTTCTGTCTCACACACAGAAGGTTCCCAGTTCGATCCTGGGCTGAACCACTTTTTCCTTACCTGCTCCGACAGAGGCCGTGTCCAGCTTCCAGTAGTCGCAATACGAATTCGAAACTGCAAGCGGCACTAGTGGTTCTATTTGAGGAATGCCATCATTACACGGGGCTCTCTGTAAGTTCACCATTCGCTATTGCGTCGACGTATACTCCGTGAAGCGCTTACACATTTAAATCGGCCTTAATGGTATACTACTCCCTTCATAAGCCACCGCCCAGTCCGTACAGTACCAACACTCTGGAGAATCCCCCCCTGTCTGAACGTCGTGTGTACCTCAACAATGCCACTTGGATGCTTCATCTTTGTAATAGCCACCCCAACTGAGGGTTCTCTGCGCGATGACGGGCGCGCATTTTTCCAGGCGACGGAACCTTCGATGTTGGCTGCAACCCCGAGGCACAAGCCGAGGGTCATTGGGACTGCCTTGTGCAATACTCCCATGGAGAAAGCATGGACGCCTATATCATAATCAGCAGAAGATGCGGGAGAAAACAATAGCGATCTTTGGCTGAGCCTGAGAAGTTGGATCGAGGCCCATCTTGATGGCTGCCTCCGTCCGAATTGATTCAATAATTTCCCTTATCTGGTGATTTCCGTAGTCAAGGCTTGATTGCGAAGGAGTGTCGAGGATGCGGCTGATATCGTCATGGGATATGAATACGGACGGATTCGTGGCATCCACGAGTGAAGCAGGGATCTGAGTACCGGGGAAGGCACGGATATGGATGATGTCAACCACGTTCCCAGTTGGCAACAGCTTCCCCGTGCGAGCGCCAGAAGGAGATGGGAATTCAAGAAGGATCCGTGAGGCCTGACCGGGAACACCAGCTACGGAGGTCTGTGGAAGGTCGAGTTTTGGGAGGGTTTGTCCATTCAGGACGGTGATAGGGAATGTAGTATGTATGCGAGAATTTGTATTCGTATTGAACAGGTGTATAGTTGTTTGATCGGATGGCTCCTGCTTGGTACAGATGCTTTCTGCTAGGGCGAAGGGCCCAACCATGCTGGAGAGATTCCCACAGTTACCAGCGTAGTCCACGGTAGCGTCGTGGATACCAACTTGGGCGAATGTGTATTCAGCATCGATAGCCTGTGCCTTTTGCTCCGTGGAAGGAGAGCCAACGACACAGATCTTGGAGAGGCTTGAAATCCCGCCACCCATGCCATTGATTTGTAGGCCGTTGGCGGTGTCGGGGGATCCCATAATCCGGAGGAAGATGGGTGCCCATTTCGACCTATCAGCCGGGAGATGATCGCGGTTAAGGAAGATACCTTTTGATGTACCACCGCGTAGGAATGTCGCAGGAATACAGCTCGATAGGTTAGAAGAGCACCGTACGGGTATGTAACCAATGCGACCCTTGAGGTGGGCTGTGGGTAAAAGCCACTTCAGCATGGCCAGCCAAGGTACTACACTGATAGACTATTTCCCTATCCATGTTAGCTTGTTATGAGTGTCCCCCGGGGCCCAACTGACCGTTTGCCAATGCAAATCACGACGATCCGAATTTGACTTATTCGGTCAGGGCCAGCGTGCCTTTGACTTTGACTTTATTTGGTCATCAACGCTAGCCATAACATGTGTACGTATCACGTGATGCTTCATTCCCAAGTCAGCCACAACAGCCAGCAACAGCCCACAGACCCACCACAACTGCTTGTTGCCAACATACGCTCACTTGAAACTTGAACATGGGTACGCACTTATTCTTCCCGCAACGCAGATGCAGTACTGATGTTCGTACTCGTCACAGGTATTCCAAAGGTATGCCTTTGCAACAATGGTATCCTTTCGAGGCTTATTCATGTCGCCGCCCAGTTCTTCCGCTATATTTCGTGAGCCTCAAGTCCTTTCTCTACTGAGGAACACCCTGAGAACGAACTTTCCAGTGAACGCTACCCTTTGACCTCTCAACTGATTCAGGAGAACAAGATCCCGGAGTTCGGTGTGTCCTGTGTTACCCGCAGCCGCCGGAGAAACATTGACCTCCTATATAGACAATCTCTACCTCGACTTCAATGGAATCATTCACAACTGTGCGTACTACAAATCTATCCAGCCATTCTCCCTAACTCACTCTCATAGGTTCGCATCCGAATGATGAGGATGCACATTTCCGGATGTCTGAAGAGCAGATTTTCACGTCTATATTTTCCTACGTTGACTTATTGTTCGGCAAGATCAAGCCAAAGAAATTATTTTTTATAGCTGTGGATGGAGTGGCTCCTCGTGCCAAGATGAATCAACAGCGCAGTCGTCGTTTTCGTACTGCAAGGGAGGCGAGAGAAGTTCGCGAGAAGGCGTTGGCTAAAGGACAGAAGCTACCTGATGAGAGGGCGTTCGATAGCAACTGCATAACACCAGGTTCGTGTCGAGCGTGATGACCATTCGGTTGTTCACTCGCAGATTTTTTTTAGGGACCGAATTCATGGCAAAACTTTCTGACCAGTTGAGGTATTTCATCAACAAGAAGATCACAGAGGACGCAGATTGGAGAGAAGTCGAAGTAGTTCTTTCAGGCCACGAGGTACCGGGAGAGGGAGAGCACAAGATCATGGAATACATCCGGCTGTCGCGAGCGCAACCGGACAACAATCCGAATGTCCGACATTGTTTATACGGACTCGATGCTGACCTTGTCATGCTCGGTCTTCTCAGCCACGACCCGCACTTCTGCCTGCTTCGCGAAGAGGTAAAGTTCGGCCCATCGGCGAAGAAGAAGAACGGCAGGTTCGTAATCGACCTTTCTTCCGAAATGGCGCATATGACGATGCTCCTGTGCACAGCCTGGAAGCACAAAACTTCTATTTATTACACCTTTCTTTAATGCGCGAATACCTCAATCTCGAGTTCCGCGACATCGCGCCTGACCTGCCGTTCGACTATAACTTAGAGCGAATAATAGACGACTTCATTTTACTTGCCGTATTTGTTGGGAATGACTTTCTGCCCAACCTGCCAGATCTCCATATCCACGACAATGGCTTGGAACGGTTGTTTGAAGTCTACAAGAACGTTCTTCCTTCACTCGGTAAAGGCTTCTAATTCTTCCTCGGTTGCCTTGCTCATACTATCGTATTAGGTGGTTATTTGAACGACAATGGTACGATCAACATGAAGAGGTTACAACGCATACTAGATGAAATGATAGTGTGGGAGAGGGAGGTGTTCGAAAAGGAATATGTAGATTTGAGTTGGTTCAAAGGCAAGCAAAGGAAGCACCTGAAGGAAATGGAAGAGCATAACAAGCAGGTCAAATTGGGTTCGTTTCGTATTACTACTATGAATGGTAACCTGTCTAATTTTGCTTTGTTACTCCAGCATTGTCAAGAGCTCAGCGCAAGATCTTTGATGAAGTGAAGCAGTTCATCCTCAGTAACAGAGGGGGCCGTTCTATTAGCCCTTTAACTATGCCCAATACCCTTCCTGCACGAGATCGCAAATTCATCAGCAAGCTTGGCGAAGATCTTCACCTTTCAGTCTCTTGGGACGAATATGATGATGAAGACCAAAATCTCGTCACCTTGCGGCTACCTGACACGTTGCGGGAACCGACACCCGACGTTGATGGTGGAGAGGCCGACGTAGAGGATAAGGAGGACGAAGGAGAATGGGAGGATGTTCCTGACGAGGAGGACGAAGAGGCTCTGTTGGCTGTAGACCGTGTGTTGAACAAGTATGAGAAAGCCAAGGTCGTGGACGATGATGAAGTTGGAAGCTTCGATGGCCGATACGAAGCTTCTATACACGAGAAGATGACGGAGTGGAAGCGGAATTATTACAAGGTAGGCGGTGAGCTTCCGTTCATCTTTTGTCTCTACATGGAATGCTTTAGGATAAATTCGGCATTTCATTCAATGATACCGAAAAGATGGGAGCCTTAGTCCACCGGTATGTGGAGGGCCTCCAGTGGGTCATGCATTACTACTATGGTGGAGTTGCATCATGGGGTTGGTTTTACGACTACCACTATGCACCCCGTATATCCGGTAATTCGCAACCAGGCCTCCACCATGTTCGTTGCTAATGGTTTATGGTTGCAGACTTGCGTGGCGTCGAAGACATGACGTTCAACTTCGAACTTGGTACACCTTTCCGACCATTTGAACAGTTAATGGGCGTCTTGCCAGCTGCGAGCAGAGATCTCATTCCTCTAGCTTATCGGGTTCGATTTTTTATTCTTCTCACTCCTACGCCAACTAAGACTGGCCCACAGGATCTCATGGACGATCCATCTTCGCAAATATCTGACTTTTACCCCACGGTGTTCGATACAGACCTGAATGGGAAGAAGCAAGAGTGGGAAGCGATCGTCAAGATCCCGTTCATTGATCAGAAGCGACTTTTAAGAGCAATGTCAAGTACTGTTCATATCATTTCCACCTACTTTTTGGCGCTTATGATATTCTAGCATGCGAACATCGGCTGACCAAGGAGGAACAACAGCGCAACCAGTTCGGGACAAGTACAAGATTTGTTTTCAACCCGGACGAGCCGGCCGTGTACCCGTCGTCGCTTCCTCATTTCTTCCCTCCTATATATCGCTGCACGTGCAAGATGGAACCTTTCGATCTTCCTACTCTGGATGGATTGCACCTGGTACCTGGGCTTCGCGAAGGTGCTGTCCTTGGTGCAAAGGCACTCGCTGGGTTCCCATCGCTCGAGACTTTGCGTTATACTAGCAAGATTGGTTACCACGGCGTAAACGTTCATGGAACAGAAAGCCGCAACAAGTCCGTTATCTACACATCGAAAACCCCCACGAGGACCGCAAGATCGAGGAGATTGCAAAAGAGATGGTTGGTAAACGAACATTTGTCGGCTGGCCATTTTTGCGCGAGGGTCTTGTGGTGGCGGTATCGGATTCCATGTTAAGTACGAGCAGATGGTGGTTGTGCCGGGTTCTGCTCCTCGCATTATTGCGAATCCGCATTCTGCACCTCAGGGACTTAGCCATTGGAAGTCAAAAGCGGAGCGAATCCAGTACATTTACTCGAAGAGATGCGGTGTCATCACGGGTGATGTTGATGTCCTCGTGCACGTTAGACCATTGAAAGGTCGGTACTGTCTCGCTCGGGTGATCATTTTCTTGACATTTCTTTCTAGGGATGAAGCGGTTGGAGAACGGCGCGTTTTTGAAAGACTACGAAGGGCCAGAACAAGAGATCGAGCAGGCGGTGCAGATGGTCATATCGGAAGTCCACTCGGAAGATCCGCGTTTTCTGGAAACGGGGCCCGTGTCGCTAGCCGAGGAATTCCCGGAAGGATGCAAGATTTTCTTCCTTGGTGAGCATGCGTATGGCGTCGCAGCCCAGGTGGCGACCACGACAGAGAATACTCTGTCCGTTATACTGGCGGTACGTCCCTGATAGCCCTCTTTGTATGATTTATCTCACTTGTTGCAGTTCTTCCCATCAGACAAGCAAGAAAATGCGAAGTTCAAGGGGATTGTTGAAGACCTGCGCCTCGCAGCAGTATTTTCCATCGTACAAAGCGGCCTTCATGCTCGACATTTCTGGTCGAGCGTTAGCGAGGGTTACCTCAAGCTTCATGGTTCTAACGTCCGACTCTTCGAAAGAGAACCTGGGTTTGAGTTTGAAATTTGACGCCAAAAGTTTGAAGGTCATGGATTACTCACGCAAGATTGGTCGTTACTGGGAATTTAGTGAGAAAACAATCGATTTGATTCAGGAGTACAAGGCGAGTCCAAGGACGCATCATCCTTGAAGGATTACTCATTCTCGCAGACCGAATTCCCCGAAGTGTTCAAGGTACTGGACGATGATACCGATGGTCAGTAGAGTGATGACTCTGCGTGGTGCACGCTAACTAAATGTCTACCCAAATAGCCATGGCCCGAGCATCTGATATTTTCAGCGGAAATGCTGATGCTCGCGTACGCCAAGTGAAGGCATGGCTCAAATCGAAAGGAGTCCGCGACTTTGAACCGGTTTCACTGTACTCTGATCAACTCACCAAAGAGACCGTGAAGGAAATTGAGGCGTTTGCTGACAGTGTCAACAAAAATCGGTCTCATTCTGCGATTAAAAAGGTCATGGTCAAGGGTATCCCTCGGCATGCGGTCCTTAAACCTTCTCATGCCATCTATCGCTTGCAAAATCAACACTTCGAGCTTGGAGACAGGGTTACAATGGTCCAGGACTCCGGAGGCGTACCCCTGGCTGCCAAAGGAGTCGTAATCGGGATCAATGCAAAGACGCTGGATGTCGCTTGGGACGTTCCGTTCATGTCGGGTGTGACGTTGGTGATAGGTAAAGTTTACCTTCGGGGTTCCTGGAAGAACTAGATATAATACATCACCTAGGTGTTCGCAATATCGGGGGTCTACAGTTCCGTTCACTTCTTGCTTGAATTTGAGTAATCCTCAATTCGTCGCATCCACACATCCCAAGTCAGCACCACCGCCCCGCCGCACAGTACCGTTCCGCCCTCGCTCCGGCGCTTACCCTGCCATTGGACCTCAGCCTGGTCAAGTCGGAGCTTCTGGTTTCCGCCCTGCGCCACCACTGTCTCAAAGGTGAGTTGTCCCCTCCCGTCTAAGTGCCCACCTCTTTAAAACGGTGAAGCAGACATTCTCCTGTTGCGATCATGGCAAATCCCAACAGGGCTCGAAATGGTGCCGCAAATGGTCGCAGTCAGTCGGATGGCCACAACGCCGAGTCAAATGACGATTCCGTGCCACCCTATAATCATCGTGCGCCCTCGCAGGGACCTCGTACAAATGCAAATGGAAACCATTCTTCGTTCTACGGACAGCGTCCGACACCTTCTCTTTCTCCCGCAAACGGACCTACATATGCTCGCACGATAGCAAGGCGGGTCTCCATCGACAAATCGAGCCCACCGGCCCACCCCGGCAATCATCATCCATTACGTGGCGGCGCAAACGGGTACGGCTCAACCATTGGTTATCCTTCTTCTAGAGGGATGTTCTCATCCAGGGGAGGTAGAGGAGGTCCACCACCATATGATCGTGGGCGTGGCAGGGGAGGATTCAGAGCCCGAGGTCGTGGTGGACCATACATACCAGCCTGTGCAGTCATCGTAAGGGGCAACGTTGTTGATTGACTTGGTATATCCCCCTCCGTGTTAGGTTTTTGTATGAGCTTCGTTATTGAGTGTCGGTACCTTTATTTGCCAAGCTGGCGAGTGCGATTACGTGTCTTGTATAAGTAGTCCTAGTTTCGCTATTATGAAGTACCTGTCTGTCTAGCTGTCCCCCTCTTGAGCTGTTCAAAGGCCCATAAGCCACTTGCAACCCTGCCAGACTGCGAAACTTATCCCATTCATAGGGATAATCTTCATATAGCCTACACTCAGTCCGACATAGAACCCTCTTATCCCACCAGAGGTGTATATCGCTCTGACCGTCTCTCCCCATCCCAGCCAGCGATCCGGGCGCGTGATGCCGCCGACTTGCATACGACGTCGTGTCACCTCGAGTGGATAAGATACGGTCTGGGCCACTGCACCCGACACAGCGCCGATGGCAAGGTTAGCCAGTACACCAGGTCGTATGGAGATGTCATCTTGCACAGGATAGAAGTGAGCACGGAGAAAGTCCCATGTCAAAAATGCAGTGCCAGCATAGGGAATCATGCCAACCATGGTGACAGTGAAGCCACGGTAGAACTTAAGGATCGGCAAGCGGTGGAATATATGCGTTGAACCGGCCGGTGATGCGGCAGAGGTCTGTGCAATAGCGCCTTCCTTATATATGTCGGTCATCGCGCGGAAGAAGGAAGGACGTGCGCGTGCCGACTGGTCTGTGATGCGACTGTGAAAAGCCATGCGGACTCTAATCAACTCTAGTGGGTATGTGAACGTGACAGACGTCAATCCTTGTGAGGTATGTGTTCAGACCTACTGGACGGTTACCACCTGAAAAAAAGTATGTACCTGCGAGTGCTCCAGCCGTGAATCGTCGCAAATTGGTCTCATGATCTTTACTAGGAATCAAGACCTTGAAAGCATTATAAGAGTGGGAATATCTGCATGAACTGAAGGTACTCACTGCCCGCCACTGGTCGTAAGCCATGAACTTGATACCTGCATAGGGAAATATACGGAGAAGAGTTGCCGAATGTCCTTGCAGAAGTCCTCGAATTCCTCCATCTCTATATATTGCGAGACCAGCTCTGAATGCACCTGTCCACGATCCTTTTGATGGGGGTATGAACAAAGATACGGCGAACGTGGAGTTAAGGATACACACACCCGCATACTTCTGAAAATCGGGATTAGAGGCCTGGAAAAGGATTTTAACTCTGTCGAGTGGTGCTACTGCTGTCTTCGCCTGTGTGAATGAAAGAATGAAGATTATCAGAAGCGAGGGGGGAAGAAAGCTATGGAAACATACCACACATCCTGCCAGTCCACCGGCGAGTCCAGATCGAATTGCATACCCAAGGCTGTGCTTGTCTCGCTGACCAGAGACAGTTGTACTCATTAATATCTTGGTATTCACCTGAACACTTGCATGTGAAGACCCAGAGTTAGAGAGATGTTCGGAGGGAAGTCCACCACACCGGGTCTTGTGAGGGATGCCTTCTCCGAATCACACGCCCGAAGGTGGGCCGATCACGTGCACACTACACATTCCTTAGTTCCGTGTTGTCTGTGTATGGGTTCCCTCGGGCTAGTAACCACAACCCTCCGTAGTACCGTGATTGCAACCCTTGTGCGCGGCGGACCCGAGGATCTCTGGATCCTAAGGAACACGTCCAAACCTGGCTTCGTGATTGGCGCTGCTAATACTATGATATGAGTGGTACTCGTTTCTCTCCGTATGACCGTGCCAATGGCATCTGTGCGTTACACAGCTTGCCGTGCCCCCGGGTCGTCTTCCTTGTTCTGGCGAGGGATTCACACCATGATAGAGCGTGCTATGCTCGTCCCCTCTACGTCGGTAAGTATGCTGATGTGGAACTGGCGGCTATGCACTTCTCCAACAGGTTCATCGTGTGCGCCACAGCCACACACCAGTATGCAATAGCACTGCTACGTCCTGATACTTGCGGGAGAATTTTCTTTCCCTTTTCAGCGATAGCTGTGATCAATTATTGTTTACCAATCACGGTGAGCCACATGCTGTGACTTGGGCGTGGATGCTAACTGCTATCTCAGTCTGGCTGTACTCATGACATTTTAATTGATGGCATTTGACGGCAATTCATGTCTGGAAACAGCCCAGTCGCGTACCAGAGGTATATAAAGGTGAGGGAAAGCGCCTATGTTTCCTCAGCCCCCTTCCATTTCGTTCGGCTCACAGGCACTGGTTGCCTAGTAAGTTCCCTCCTACTCCACCAACGCCGTTCGCTGAGCACTATTTAGCCTTCCTTCTGTGTTCTTCATCCAATCACTTTCAGCAGCTCCTTGACGGACTGTTCAACGTTCCGACTCAATCGCTCCCTGATCGTCTACAAGCTATCCTATTCATTCCTTCATTTCTCTCTTGCGAATCACGATGCGTTCCACGATCGCTATTTCTGTCCTGTTCGTCACGGCCGCCATTGCTCCCGTTTTTGGTGCTCCCACTTATGGAAAGCAGGCGTCTGCGTAAGTAAATCGTGACTGCCCATATTGGCCGAATCTAAACGTCTGCACGCATCCTAGCCCCAAAGGCTCGGGTTCAGGCTCAGGGTCCAGCGAAGTCAAGGGCGTAGGCGCTCCGCCTACCGCCGCTACGCAACCAGTGCACCCGGAGCCAGGTCTTGGTACCTCTGTTCCGTCGAAGAGGGAGTGGGACTGGACTCCTCCTCCCATCCCTTCGCCTCCGCCAATCCCATCGTGCTGGTGGACCCGTAGCTGCAAGCGGCAAGATGTACAGTCTCAGCTTCAGCAGCTCATCAATGATGCCCTCCAAGAAGGTCTTATCACGCAAGAGGAGTCCAGCACTTTACTAGAACTTGCCCAGTAAGTTCGGACGCCGCAATGAATAAATTCATATACTGATTCCCGTACAAGGTCTGCGCAAACTCCCGAACAATTACAACAGCTTCTGGGTACTGTACTAGGGGAGAGCAGCACTCTACTTTCTACACCCACTAGTGTCCCCCCAGCAGCGGTAACCCCTACTCCTGCTGCCACCCCTTCTAGCACCTCGAAGAGGTCCGCCAGCGACATTTCTGGCCTCATTAGCCAGGGAGTTTCCGAGGTTTCAAGCATAGAGAGCACCCTCGATGGACTGTTCAGTGGGATTCAAGGTCTCTCAGTTGCTGGGCAGGCAGAGACAACCCTCAGCGAACTCATTAACCAGGCCAATACCGACGTGTCAAAGCTGATGGATGCTCTTAACCAGCTGGCGAGCACCGCATCGCAGCGCAAGCGGAGCCTCGACAGCGACGTTGAGAGCTTCGTTAACTCGCTCGAATCTGATTTGGAAGGTCTCCTGCAAACTCGTTCCGGTGCTCTTAGACGTTCCGGCATCTTGGATCAGATTATCCAGGGGTTGGCAAGTGAGCTCGACGCCGTCAAGAGGGATCTCAGTACTACCGGTGCTGTAACGGCTTCTGGTGCTCAACGGCGCTCCACCGTCTTCGATGACCTTATCCAGGCCTTGAAGAGTGTCCTCGATCCCATCAAGAGGGATCTTAGTGCGACCGGTGTTGCCCAGGGCGATGGCAGTGTTCTGCTCCCCGGCCGTGCCAGCGGCAATTTGGCATCCGGTCCTGGCCCAGTGGTCGTATCAAAGAGATCCACTAGTGACCTCATTTCCCTTGTCAATCAAGCAGAAGGTCAACTGTCAAGTCTACAGTCCACCCTTAGCAGTCTGCCTAGCAGCATCTCGCAGAGCTGGGCTGGGACGGCGCTGTCCAGTGCCCAGAACCTGATAACCGAGGCATCTAATGCTGCGTCGGATCTGCTGAGCTGCCTTAGCAAGTTGGCAACGGCACTTCAGGACACAAGTTCAACTTACCAGAGCACCAACGGTGCGGCAGCTGGAGAGTGGAGTTAACTTTAGGATTGTTTTAGGATTTACTTGTTACGATGAAGAACATAGATAGTATAATGGAACATCCCCGAGGGGTTCACTTTGGTTTCTTCATATGATGTGACATGCGACTGTAAATGGGCAATGTGCACAGAGGAATGCGTGAGGAGAATGGTAAATGGTTCGTCGTTCGCCGCTAGCTGCATCACTATGCCTCAAGTTAGAATCCGGATAAACTCGTCCCTTGGGAAGCAAAGACCCCCCCTGTTCCACAGCAGAAGTGAGTAGTGTGCCATACACCACCTGGTCAGTCAGATGGAAATTCGCAGTGCTTGCGAATCGTATTCGGGTACTAGTTATCGGCTATAAATGGATATGTTGATACGTACGCGAACACCATCATGGCAATACGATCACCGCCCACGTTGACTATGATGGCCTAACAAGCGCTCCCTCGCTTTCTCTGCTCCTCACCACCACAGGTGTTGCGTAGGGGAAATCTATTAACTTTCCACTGGAACTAACGAGGGTGCGAACACTATCGATTTTGGATTCAGGATGTGAGCTTTCCAATGCTGCCATGCACTGGAATTCAGTTCACCCTGACAATCAGCCATTTAGTAACCGCTAGTTCCAATCATGTTTTACAAGTTCGTGGCGACATTCACTGTACTATTGGTATGTCAGATCACCCAACCTGTCAATGCTTTTGTCCTGATGTGGCTGAAGGCAGCGCTGGTCTACCGTAGTGGACGAGTTCTGAAGCATAACGTCCTAACCCTCCCTAGCCTCCCTGAGGCGTACTACATAGGTGGCGATTACAAGGAGCACTGTACCGTCATCAGGGATGAGATAACCAACACGATTAACTACTGCGAAGATATCACCTTCTGGGACCACCTCGACGAACAAAATCATTTGGCACGTCGATTCGTCCTCCTTGGGTGTGATCCCAACAGAAAGGCGTGGAACACTGTCATGGGTCCTCTGCACGACCCGGAGCCGTTTGCATACCTGTGGTTATACTCCACTGAATCTGGCTCGCTGCAACCTATCACGTTGAATAACTACCCCATGGGCCACGACTTCCACCCACTCGGCATGGAGGTGTACCCTTCTAAAGATGGGGCACCGTCCAACCTCTTCATCGTCAACCACGCCCGTGCAAATACGACGATTGAGCAATTCGTACTCGATCCTACTCAGCCTACCACGGCGACCTACGTCCGTACAGTCTCTTCTCCCTACTTTATTTCCCCGAACTCTGTTGCTTTGACGTCCTCCACGTCTTTCTACGTTAGCAATGACCATCTCATGACTCGCCGTCTTCCGGGCCCCTTAGGAAAAATTCTCCCTGTCGTCGAATCTCTGGCTGCCCTCCCTCTTAGCTGGCTTGCCCATGTCGCGATCTCCCCAGACGGCGTGTTACAACACAAGATCGTTGCTTTTGGTGTGCCGTTCGCTAATGGGGTTGCCGTTTCCCACGACGGATCGCAGGTGGCGCTCTCCTCCACCACCCTCGGAGAAGTTTACTTCTACGATCGCAACCTATCGACCAACGACTTGAAGCTTAGTCACAGCGTTCCTGTTCCATTCCTTCCAGACAACATCATGTACGCCGATGACGGTGCTCTTATCGTGACGGGTCATCCACACTTCCCTTCTGTTGCGGCCGTCGCAGCCAACAAGACCGGGGCGAAGGCGGGTAGCTGGTCCGTTTCCCTCCGCCCAATCTCAGACACTACACACACAAAGTCCGAGAAGGATTTCGTGAATAGAGCCTACGATCTTCGTGCGCCCTTATCGGCCTCGGCAATCGCTCCAGCTGTCTTGACGCACGAAGTCGAAACGCTCTTCCAGAGTGACGGGTCGGTGTTTGGAACCTCGGCCACGAGTTTGGTCGATGCCCGCACTGGGACGTTGTACATGTCCGGTTTGTACGAGGAAGGGATACTGGTTTGCGGTCCTAAGTAAGCGAGCTTCCTGGCCGACTCTCCGATGTACCATTGTGAAGAGATGCGAGAAAAGGACGTAATGTCTCGTAATCTCTTGTAGTGTTTCTCCGATTTGACCCCTGGTAAAATCAATTTGCACTGGTCTCCTAAACGCTTACGCGCACGTTTCGCTTCTGTGACAAGAAGGTACAGGGAAAATTAGTTGAGTCTCGAGTCGCTCCGGCGGCGAGGTGGGTTTTATCTTTGAAATTTGCATATGCATACGCAACTTTCTTTTTCCTTTTGCGCTGATCACTTCAGACAGCGGGACCGAGGAGCCCTGCACGTTTAGTGTGTGTGGTTTACTAGCACGATGCCAAAGTTCGACACCTCCACTTTGGGTACTCTAGATGGCAAAACTACCGGTACGATTCTTCGAGTTGATCGTTGTGCACAGTACATGGTTACTGGTCGCTGGCGCAGCACCAATAGATTCAGGGGTCCATCCAGGGTCGCGATGCGTCTGCGAGAACGGGTGGGGCTTCGTCATCGATCAATGAGTTCGCCGCCCTCACTCTGAGTCTTGGGTAAGCAGCGTATCGGATGAAAGACACCCGTATCCGTCTGACACGCTGCACAGACTTTGCGCGCTGGTCAAGATATTGGAGGCAGTCGTAAGGGCATAAAGTAGTACCGGAAACTACACCAAAGATCAGGTAACGCCACAAAACCTGGCAAATCCATAACTACATCGAGCATATTCATATTCCCCCGTTGTTGATGCAGACCTCGGATAATACCACCATGCACAGAGAGCAGTCATCCACTGTGGCAATGCGTACAGGGACGAAGAAGAAAGCCTGGTCTATGTTGATACTGAACGGTGGCATCTACAAGTTTGATGATAACGAGGCGAGTGAGAATTCTGACATATTTGGCCACTGGTACTGAGTACTAGACTCAATGTAAAGTGGATAGCGAACGGCCAGAAGTCCATGAGTCTTAACTACACGAAGTCCCATTTCATAAACCAGTGGAATTATGGAAAACGCAAAGAGTCTGTATCTTGGCGAGGTAACTTGATGGAGCATAACAAGAGAAAATCAGTAAGGTCGAGGAGTCGAACGTCGAATTCCCAAATGCAGTATGCATTTGACTGATACAGGTCCAAAGCGAGGATGATGTCCATACCTTCGAAGGTTCTGGAGAGCATAAGGCATCGCCCCCCCCCCTCCCCGTCAAGGGTCCACCATTCACACTACAGTGCATCCCTACCCCGGTGCGTTGTAATCCATCTTCATGCGAGACTGATACTCTGGATGGCAGAAGTCGATTATTATATGACCTGCACAAGAGACCACAGGAGGGGGCGCACCTACTGTGGCACTTCTGCACGTGAACTTTCAATGATCCTTTTCTCGTATACCTCTTCCCACATGTCTCGCATTGCACTTTCATTCCTAGATGTTTCTCTTTGACGTGGCGAACCACGTTCCTCCAAAGCATTCCATCGGCACATCCTGCCCACGGACAGTGAACCAATTCGAATTGCTTATGGAAATGATCATGTATGCGAAGGTGGTACGAAATGGAGGTGGTTGTACCCTCGAGGGGCAGAGTGCACTGAGGTCCCAATTGACACTCGTAGGTCATTGTTGAAGAGAACGTAGGGGTCAGAGTCTGTACCGGAGGTAACAGCTGATCTAATCCATAGATATAGCTGCTGCTCACTTCCATGTCATTGACGCCAGTTTGACATGATCAGCTACCGCCTGCAGACATACGGGATTTTGAGACCCACGCTGATCGTACGAGAGCAGGGCTGCCATGGCCTCCTCGTCCGTCACATGAGACATCAGTGGGACAACCTGGTTGTCATCGTCTGACACTGGAGAAGGTAGAGCGTTGGGTTTCATCGATGTTGATCTGGTACACAGTGAAGATACAGCTGGGTGAGTACGAGTCATTATTTTGTCCAATCGTCCCTACCATTTATATGCAGAAAGAAAGCACAAAAATAGAAACGGTTCTGTGTGCCGTCTGTATAGAATAATCACGGTATTCTAACGTGTCTCCAAAAATGATTCAAATCGTCTGTTGCACAGCTATGTCGATATTGCCTAGGCGCCCGCTTCCTCATTTTATACCCCTGCCATTACCTTCGGTGCTTGGCGTTGTTGCCGACAGTTTGCTTGAAATGGACCCAGAGAGAAAAAGTAAGTTCTGGTAGGTTTCTTGGTTCGTTTTCCAGCTTTACTCGCTCTCATGAGTAAAAGAAAAGCTGAAAATGAGTCGGATCTGTTCACTACCTTAATTAGGGCGCAAGCTGTAACTACCCCAACAGTGATGGCAGAATCATGTATAAAGAGAGCTCTTCAGGTCATGTTCCACATGCGCCTATATAAAGCGACCGGCAGGAATGGTGCGGACCGGTTTTTGTACTGGACGAAGACAAGCTTGAGACATTGAGCCTCGGATTTGTATTTTTTTATTTTACCAAAAAGCGTGGCATGTAACTCCAGTGGTCCCCAGAAAGTCCGCGGTAGAGATGGACCACACCTGAGGAGGGCCCGGAGAACCTCTTCCCCAAGAACTTCAAATGTAATCAGTGCCCACAACAAAAGTAACACTGATTCCAAATCAGAACACAAGACTACGATTTAGAAACCACCAAACTTCAACCTAATGGGGACGGGGGAACAGAAGATGTGAGGGGCTTGCCGGTAACAAAGCTCCAATCCAGTAATCCACTGTG
Source organism: Pisolithus marmoratus (assembly GCA_024613145.1). Taxonomy (NCBI): domain Eukaryota; kingdom Fungi; phylum Basidiomycota; class Agaricomycetes; order Boletales; family Pisolithaceae; genus Pisolithus; species Pisolithus marmoratus. The sequence continues at coordinate 120,348 of JANFAE010000277.1, read as the reverse complement.
CAGTCTGATGGTGTTTTTGCCTACTATTCTGTCAATATTGACGAACTCGGAACTTTGAATAATTAACGAAAAATCTATTCCTAACACAGACGCAATCTTGAGAGATCACCATGCTGATCTTCACATAAAACTAGCGAGCAATATCGCTTTAGGTCCGGATGTAGGGGAAATGTGGGGTCTAGTAGGGTGAGATAGGGAAGAGATTGCTATCTCACCTGTGTAAGCCTAGCGTAATACGCACGTCACGTAGAGAGAGAAGTATTCGCTGGGTTACTTACTCAGGCTAAGTCCTACGCGATCTCCTCTAAAAGGATTGCCTGTTAACACAGCGGTTGCCTTGTTCTGGGAAACAAGAACTATGTAGAATATATGTGGAACATCTATTTTTCCCAAATTTCTTTCTGCTCGCCACCCAAAAAATGTACCCCCAAATGCGGACTGGAGCCATGATTGATAGGTACAGAACGATCAGTCCTCTCCGCCCTACATCGAGAACCTTAGTGTCATTCCCACAAGATGGTCAGATGAAAAACGACGTTGTCACGTCTCGAAGCCAACCTATCCACACAATCTATTACCACTGTTTTCCATTGGTAATGACATGCCTCTTTTAATTTCCAGGCCCCGCGGCTGAGATACGGCGACCTATGGGGTGGCTGCATAAGCACTGGCGTGGAGGTTCCTCGAATCATTGATTCCAGATGAGTATCCCTGAATATGCCGTCATATTGATGATTGGACCCAACGTGTACATCTGTCTCAACCCTTCCCAAAAGCTCATCGTAAAAGTAATACTTTGTGCAATGTGCTCGTACCGAAGTACGGGACAAAAAGCTGGTTATTCCTTCGTTGTCATTGATTTGGGTGCATTGTGGGATATTCATCCAGAAATATCCCTCGAGCATCAGTGCAGATAAGGAAAGATGTCTTCATCGCAGACTTACAACCATGAATACGATTTGCCAGGAACTCCAAACCAGCCCGTTGCCAAGCCATGTGATCCGGACGACTTTGATCTTCGTACCGGTTCCCTCCGATATGCAGGTAGAAGCATTCATCCATTTCTGAACAAGGACAAAGCATTACAGACTACCGAACGATCGCTCAGATCGACGTACGTCTGCGTCTGATTCAAAGCTGCGCACCACTGTCGTAGTTGGCACAAGTCGTTGAGTCACCGATGAGCCACTTGAGGGGCGAGTGACCACTGCAAACTCTGCCTGTTAGAATTCAGAAATGGGCGCTCAGACTAGCTTAGAAGGAATACATTGGCGCTGGAAATACAGCCACTTACATACACCAAACTGCAATCCTCTGAATCAACTAACCTAATAAACAGGTCAACTGTGGAATCAAAGAGGAGCTGAAGAACTTGCGGAAACTACGGGTATTTCAAGAATAAAATCAAGGAATCGCCGTAGTTGTGTTCAGTGACCCAACTGGCCGTCTGCATCGTGGTAATATTCTGGATCTACGGACTTTGCTCATCACAGATCCACCTTGGCGATTTGAGGCTTGGAATTGCAGCGGACTAATAACGATTATGACCCTGTTAGAAAAATAGACGTAAGTTGGGGTCGTGAAACATTGGCTAGGGTGACTGCAGACCGCAGATACGGTCACACTTAACTTTTTACCGAAACTTCGTTGGGCTTTGACAAAGCTTACCGCGGACTTCGCATTATGGAACCGGATTGGATATCGGCACTGGAAGAAGATAGAAGTCTCGTTAAATTGGGACGTATTTAGGAACCAAATAGTTTCGCCATGGGGGTAAACAGTGAGCGAAGAAGTGGAAATTTCCAGTTAGTGGGACCCACCACAGATCGATGGACTCCGGAGGGGCATGTGGAATCTCCACAACAGCATGGGGTAAGGAGGCGTGCGAAAACAATGTTGCCACGGAGAAGTCACATAAATGATCGCGAGACGGGAAGCGTGGACTTGGAGCCAGCTGACCAGAATACCTCATAGAATCAGAACGATCTAAGGACGATCGAATTAAGATCCGTTGACCTACGGAACATCTGTCGGACCATGTCAAACGACACACATGGCAAGGACCGGATGTCCGGGAAGACCCTCCACATATTTCCTGATTGTGACCTACCCAGCCAACGGACCTTCCAAACTTCTCATCTTGCCCAACTTCGCTCTAAACGACTATCGCAATAGCCGACTGCACACCCGAAACATGTGTGCTAGACAGGTCCGCGCATTCCGGAACGTTCGAAGGCTACTTCATTTGGTAAATCAAACTTGTCTTTTCGAGAGTCTTATCGAATGCCACGCGGAATGACGGGACGAACTGGGGTTCAAACACCATAGCAATGGCAGGGTGGTTCTGACTGTTGGACGCTTGGCGGGGTCTTCTTTTGAGGTCTTTAAGTCAGGTCCTCTTCACGACCGCTGCATTGACAAGCCCTATCACGACACATGGCACCTGCTGTGCAAACAAAGTGTGAGTTGAATTGGTGAGTCATCCATTGACTTCTATTCACCGATTGTTACAAGTGAATCATACCGACGTCAACGGCAGGTTGCAATCATGGTGATGGATTTTCTCGAGAGTAAAGACGGGCTTAGCTCTTTGTGGTTCTGGTACCTCCGCCCGTTTGTAATATAGACGATGCATTTCACAGCGTGTGTGATGCACGGAAACCACTGCCAATCGAGCCACACTGGAGCCATCAAAACCTTGAACGTAAGTTGGTCCCATTCGCATCCTACCAATGGTAGCGGATCTTCCACTTGTGCAATGCTCAGCGCCGAACTCTATTTTAAAACAGTAATGTTCGAGTGGTCAATTACGGGCGTTCTACACTATCGCGAATATCGTGAACGTAGAATCTTACCATCCATTGTGTCCAGCCTGTCAAGGTTTACAGTATATCAGTTACCGATGTAGGGGAAAGATGCTGTTAATTCCTCCTCGTCTCCTCGTCTACTCTGGAGCTCGGCTACAGCGCGAATGCAATCGTTATCTCCACCGTGGGTGATAGGCTGACTTCGCAGACTTCGTTCCTTGGAGTGACTCTCTGAGGTAACGTGCCGTTGGATGATGAAGTTCGAATGATTTGGGAAAACATTGATCTCTGAGCAACGAAGGGTCAACGGGATACAAAAGGACCTTGGTTCAGTAGTCACAATGAAAAATAAGTTTCGCTCAACATCCCAGCGAGGGAGCTTGCTTGGTCACGTGCTTCCGGCTTGGCAAGCAAAAGCAAGCCCTTGCTATGACGATTCTTCCAAGAACCCTACCGGTCAGAAGCACGTGATCACTTCACCAGCGCTCATGTTGAGCGGACTCATTTTTTATTGTACTGTACTATATCAGGTCTCTCTGTATCCCTTTGCCCTCCATGGCTCCGAGACTGATGTCTTTCTAGTCATCCGAATTTCATCTCGCAACACACTACTTGCGAGAATTACAAGGAGCGAAGCGCGTACATTCAGCATATCACCCCGATACAAATACCGGATGCATATACATGACGGCCCCGAGCTGCATGAGAAGACGAAGCACAATTTAAAAGGTCACGCCACCCTCTTTTTCCTCCATCGGTAATGGATGTGGTGTAAACCTTGACGACCTAGAGACATTTGGAGTTTACTATAGGTATGGATGGTAACATACTACGTTCATGATATTGAACCCGATGCTCAAGCATTTCGTGACAGTGTAGAATGCCCAGAACTTTCCATGTGGACACTACTATTCTCAAATAGAGTATGGCTCCGAACACCTCGGATAAGTGGAAGATCCGCTACCACGGGTAGGACGAAAATGGCACTGAGTTACGTTCAAGGCTGTGGGCGCTCCAGTGATGGTGGTTTCAGTGCATCACATGTGCCGTGACATTCACCGTCTACCTTTCAAAAGAGACAAATACTAGAGCCACGAAGAGCCGATTCCGCCTGTGCCATGACTGCAACCTGCCATTGATGTAGGCGTGAATCACTCGTAACATCGGGTGAATAGAAGTCAACAGACTGCTCACTTATTCAGCTTTTACGTTGATTTCACAGCGAATGCCATACATCGTGATAGGGTTTGGCAGTGCGACGGTTGCGAAGAAGACCTCACCTAAGAACTCCTAAAAGAAGACCCTGTCAAATGTCCAACAATCAGAACCACCGTGTCATCACCACGGTGTTCGCACCCCAGCTTATCCTATAATTCCGCGCGGCGCTCGAGAAGACACTCGAGGAAGAGACCGAGGACAAATTTGACTTACCGCGTAAAATCGCCTCCAACATCCCGAGATGCGCGGACCTGCCCGGATACAGGCCTTGGGTGTGGGGCCAGCTATCGCGGTAGCCGCTCGGAGCAAGATTGGGCGAACTGAAAGGTATGGAAGGTTTGTTAACTGGGTGGAAAACGACCAGGAAATGTCAGGAGTGTCTTCCTGGATATCCGAACCTTGCGATGGTGGTCATTTGACATGATTTTGGTAGTTGAGCAGACAGAACTCAAATACCCACGATCTTAATTTCACCGTCTCTCTGGCCTTACTGACTATAAACTAATCTCATGACACGCATGACACGGCAGAGTGGCCGTCTGGCCCCAAGTCCCCACTTCTCATGGTAACATTGTCTTTACACTCCCCTCCAGAGTGCATCAATTTATGCCGTCATATTGCGGCCCAGGCCCCTTGGCTTGACGACCATGACTCCGCCAGCAAACATTTGTAGTCGTACTAACTGGAAATTCCTACCTGCCTCTACCTATGTAGCACGACGGTGAGATCCTTTGATTCCTAACCAGGTCAGAATTTAGGGAGCCTGCCATCTTCTCCGGCTCCCATCCAACCCGGCTCGGAAATGCGAAGTCCGCGGTAAGCTGCATCAAAGCCCAGCGAAGCCCCGGAAGTTGGAAAAATTAGGTGCGATAGCATTTGGATTGTGACTAATCACTACGATGATTCAGAGCGCTCTTACCAATGCAGACTAGCACGCTAGCTTTTACCACTACTCATATCTCCGGATTCAAATGGAATATCCTAGTAATGAGTGGTAAGTACTTTTCACGTCCTTATCTGTGCTGTCATTGATAGGGAGTCCGGACTGAGCATTTCCCAACGCGCCATCATAGGAGCACGCCGGAAGGCATCAGTCTCGAACTATCACTTCACACTTAGAAACGTTAGGTGTGCATGAGAATAGTGTCGCTTGTGTTAGATACTTCTTGAAAGGATTAGTATGAATGAATGTGCTGTCATTATCAATTGTCGTACCGTCACGAATTTGCGAAGGCGCAGCAACATCTTGGAAGCAGACTTGATCCGACCCCCTCGTGTACTCAATCCTAGACTCCCAATGCAGCTCGCCTCAGATTTCATGGAAGTATTAGGTCGATCCAGTTTGAGGATCCCCCCTTGGTCCCCTGACAATATTGGGGAGCTACTGAAAGGAACAGGACTCATGGCTGTATAATCTGCTTTCCCGTATGTACTTATATGACAGTGTTCGGTTCCACGACGAAATGATGTAAATGACAGGAGAGGCCGCGGTTTTTCATCATATGGTATGTATCTCTTCGCTCCGAGGATATGACAGCTGTGTTTGCATCCTGAGCATCATGTAGGGTACACCCTGATATTCTCAAACAGAGCGCGGAGGGCCGGACAGGTCGGAACGGCTAAATGCAGCTCCAGACTTTAGGTGGTCAGGCACAGGAAGCCATGGATGAAACTTGGGAAATACAAATTGTCCTCATTCATTGAATCTGCTTCAAGGAAACTACCGGCGATAACACTGAAGGAGACACATGCAGTGCAATGGAGGCCAGGTGAACTTTTAACGTTTCAAGTCCCAAACTGAACGGAAGGCGCAACCGCTTTCTGCCACATCTATAGATAAGAAGGTGAGCATTGGACGATCTGTAGGAGTTACGACCTCCACACACCTGCTGAACACACCTGTACGCTTTCTGCCCCATATAGCACTGATGGAGGCCACCATGTTCCTTTCATCGTTATCGGGTGATAGCAGTCATGATGCCCCACTGATGTCAGGCGTAACCGCTGATGGACTGTCGGGAGTCTTAGTCCCCTACGGGCATTGTATGTCTGGTCCAATGTATGGGCAGGCGATTGCTAACGGTGGAAAACATATGTTTCCCAGGGACCTACAACTGTCAATTGGGCAGCGGATGCGCTTTACCACTGGAAGGTACAACAAGCTCTATTTGGCTCCACCTCCGCCTACATCAACATGTCCACAAGCAACTTGATTTAGTTTCTTGTCCGTGGGAAGGATGTTTAGACGAAATGCTTTGGAGGAACGTGGCTCGCCACGTCAAAGAGAAACATCTGGAAGTACGAGTGCAATGCCGGAAATGTGGGAAGCCATATACGAGAAAAGCGTCATTGGCAGCCCACACTCGGAAGTGCCTCAATAGGTACGCCCTCTTGTGATCTCCCTCTACTCATTCCTGATCTGAAAAAGTGTAAACAAAGACCCACTTGAATAGCGTGGATATTACCTATCGAGAAGTAATGACATAAAAACGGATAGTTACAGCGAAAGCTATCAGCAAAGTGGAGAAATACCCGGCATCCATCCTAGCCGACAATCAAGCAGTGATACTATTGAGTGAGCGTCCCTCCTCCAAACCGGGCCACCATCTACTGTTAAGTTTCAGAAATGTACTGCGCAAATTAGTCAAGCGCGAACGTCTGACCAGGGAAAGCATAACGCTAAGATGGATAGCTGGTCATAGGGAGGTCGAAGGAAATGAGCTGGCGGACGAGGAAGCCAAAAAAGCGGCCGAAAGCAAAGAAGCATCTAGCCCGTCCCAAGATCTCCCCATCAAACTTCGCAGCCCCCTACCACAAAGCGTATCAGCACTCAAACAGCAACACAACACAAAGTTAGCGTCCATCTGGACTCAGGAATGGAAACGGTCTCCAAGGTATCAACGCATGGTCAACATCGACGATCAACTCCCGTCGAAGTCCTTCGTCAAGCTAACGGGTAAGCTCATCAAAAAGCAGACCAGTTTATATATACAGCTCCGCACCGGTCATGCCCCGCTCAACCAATACTTGCACCGAATCAAACGCAGTGACACCCCACTGTGCCTCCAATGCGGAGAGGTCATACCGGAGAACGTTTACCACTTCCTGTTTCAATGCCCAAGATACGAGAGAGAAAGACATGTGCTACTCCAGACGCTACGAAGAAGTGCTACATCCCTGCCGTTCCTCCTCGCTAACCACAACGCGCAGGTCGAGCTACTACGCTACATCAATGCCACCAAAAGGTTTAGGAACACATTCGGTGAGGTACCTGCCCCCCAAACCCAGCAATGATAACACACGCTCCAGGAAAGCACGATGCGACAGAAGTCAGATAACCCAACGAAGCATCACTTGATCCCACCCCACTCCCATCCCCCATCCCCCATTCGACCTGAACGTCACGTTCACATCCCCCCCTCACTCCCCTTACTCGGCACAAAGCTGAAAGTACGTGCATCGGCCAAGAGCACGACGGGTCGCACGACCTCCGTCCTACCTTCCCTCCCCCCCCCCCCAGCACTTCTCAAGACCCAAGCAACAAGCAGAAAGTCATACACGCATGCAGGGTCGAAGGTTGAGAGGAGAGTAACAGAGCGCGACCTGGCTTTCACCAGCACCCGCCCCCAGGGCAACCGAACAAGTGTAGAATTATGTGACTGCCTAGAGAAGCCTGCAAGCTATCTCTACCTCAAGGTGGTGTGTCTAAAACGGCTGGCGGGAACGGCGGACTGCTGGGGAGTCATCGACTCTGCCAGTAGGGCATTCACACACCGGTAGAGGTAGCGTGGCCCACAGAGGGGCCACAGTTAGAAGTCATGTATGTTTAGTGCGACATAGGGCAGACCGTCCTCATGCACTTAAATTCAGAATTTTTTTTTAAAAAAAAAAGTGGAGAAATGCATAGAAGTCAACAACAGACATTCTGGAAGCCGGATCAATTTGACCTGCCTTTCTCGGAGTGCTTATTATTATGGATGGTACACGGTGGACGACCAAGGAGCTACTGAAGGGCCCACCATAAGAGACACTTTCCAACGACGAGCACTCGATTACCTTGGGGGCCCAAGTTTCTCAGAAAACTAGCTTGGGCAGCACCACAAATGTAACGCCTTTATTGTAGAGCCAGATGCGAATCTCTGCCCACCTATCAAACGAGTTTACTGCAGAAACTCCAAGTATGAACGTTCCACATTAGCGAAGCATTTTTATCTCGCGAACCAGTGGAACTGAGGTGATCACCGAGGCAGCAGAAGTGGAGGAAGTGTTCGAGGTTGGATAAAGAGAAAAGTGAGTGGCCCATCCAGATAACAAACACCAACAACTGCATGCATGATGTTGTCCGACGGAATATGGAAGAGATGCTGTTACCAAATTTGAAGTTGCGAAGCGGGACAAACTGACGGTTAGAAAGCGTACCGCATCTCAGGCTCAGACTGTAACTGAGATTGTAGTACCGAGGGGCCAGTTTCCCAAGCCGGAGGCATCACCATATGACAACATTGGCATAGCTCATGTCATGAGACCAAAATCAATGGATATCTTGTGCTCCGTTATTTCTAGCCGAAAATACGCCAGCCCCACCACGCATCAGCATGGCAGTAGGAGATAGACCAGGAGAGGGTAGCTGTCGCTACGGGTGACTTATTGGGTAAGTTCCCGTCCATTCCCCACGGTCGTAATGACTTCGTGCCTTCGATCTTCGACTGTCGCCGTTCCCACCATCCCAACAACGCCAACTTAGTGCTTCATCATCAACCATGTGGAGCACTCCGTCCGCCATGAGGCGGATCGACAGGCCTCGATGAGGCGTGTACTCTGGGGAATCGATTCCGCAACTTGAATTGCCTGGACAAGTCATATCCGCAGATCGAAAACCACCAACATGACAGTATATATCGTCCCATTGAGTTGGGAAATTCAAACGTTTGCAATTCTACGCACTGCCATCCTTGGCCCCCTTTGTTCGTCCCCGGTGTGCAATTCCATGACGCAGCTTCAAGTCGGTAAATTGTAAGTTTGTGTATTTGAAAAATCTTTGGCCAGTATCAGCTCACACGGCTCCCATGTTCTCATCACGTGCCACATCTCTGCCGCGTGATCCGAAAATTAAAGAGCCCACGTTGGTTGCCCCGGGGGCCGGTGGAGAACAAGTCATTTGCGAATGTTTGTTTTGAGATATGACAACGTCATCTTCACCCCGACTATCTTCTTGTGGGAGATGACAACGAGGTTCATGGAGGGTGGAGAGGACTGGCAGTGTACATACCAAGCGTGTACATCTCCGCCCGCATTTCTGTCATGCTTGTCACAGAGGTTTCAATCATAAACTCATCGGTGTATTCGGAACCCGAGCTGCAGCACTGCGGCAGAAGCGACGCCATTCCCCCAATGAATCCTGACAGCCGACTTTGCATGAAAGCCTTCATGGTGGGGAGGTATCATATCGGTGAGCGTTTGACTTCTCGAAGAATTGATTTCTTATCAGAAATCCAAATTTCGCAGCCTCCGTGGTCGAAAGCACTTCGTCTGTCTGCTAGTCATCGTCGCTGACCATGTCGATAATCTTTCCCTTTCGTGGACTCTAACGACGATACCTTGATCTGGAAAACTGCATTCTCCACACACTTTGCATAGATACCAAAGACACACCTCTTCGCCCTTCGGACGGTCCATAATTCCGACAACGAAAGTCTATAGACAAGCCGTGTGTAGGTCATTAGTTCGATTACTAGCCGAACACCAAGGTCATCAGTTGAATTACTTCCACTAAACGTTTATAGATCTGGCAAGTCACTTTATCTCATCTTACCCAGTTAGCCTGCATTCTTCTGAGACTAAGATTGCTGGATGCTAACATGACCGCTGCGTAACGCCTCTAGGCCTATACGTTATCCATGCCACGTGGTCAACAGTCCAGCCGAACTTGCAGAAGTCATTACAAAGTACCTAATACCGTACTTTGAGTGTCACTTCAGAGTCACGTCATCGATTCCGCACTCACTACCATACCAATACAACTTTCATTATACCCAAGTCCACTCAGCCTCTTTCGGCGTACTGTGAGTTAAAGTCCGGAGAGAGCCCACAGGTAACACGCCCCATCATCAGTATGTTATTTATTTCATTAAACAACTCCGCCGTCGGTGGGGCTGCCTGCAGGTCTGGTGACCATTCCTTGGCACTGACCATCAGCAGGAGTTGATCCCCGCGCGCGCCACCATGCCTTGATCAACATTCTCGGCTTAAAGTTCTGGCAGATTGTGTCATGGAACCAAGTTACGCCCAGACACTTTAGTTCCTTCTATAATCAGACTTTGAAGCAGCGTGTGCGGGTTTCTGCTAGTGTGCTACAAGTTCGTGACTGCCTCTTCTGTGCTTGCGGTGCGTTAGACAACTGATCTCTTATAGAATGTCAGTCCGAGTACTTTGAAGCCAGTTAGGACCCAGATCGAAGCTCGATATGGGGCCGAACCCATCACTGTTACAGATTCAGTGGGCCCTCGGACGTACAGTAATCTTCTATCAGTGTTACATCTAGATCAATGGGCATCATGGCTGGCATTACCAAATGTTGATGGAAGGTGGCTGTTTCCACCACTAATGTTGCCTCTCACAGCACGGTTACTAACGTGCTAGGTTCGGTGGGTAGATAATTCCCACCAACTATCATCTCACCCTTTCCGTGTAGATTGTGAAAAAGATGTGAAGGCACACTCTACAGGATAATTGTAAGCCCCGATAACTACACAAAAATCCACTTACATCGTATAATTTTGCCGTGGACGCACCCCTTGTGACGGCCCCTTGTCTGGCCCTGGGGCTCGGGCCGCAGGCACAGCTACCAGTGGGGCGTGGTGTTATACATCCTCGGAAGATCAATTTCTGAGATAAGGAGGTATAATAGTGTTTCAAACTGCAAGGACAGATTGTTTAGTTAGAATCTAGCAGATGAGGGCATGGAATACTGATACTTCTCATAAATGTAGCGCAAACCAAGAGCAACTACAGTTGGGCAGTGAAACACTGCAAGTCAGTGACTTTACTACTCCATAAAATTTGCTGCTCCTTGGCACAACGTGGCAATCTTGCGCTGTTCCATGACATAGGATCAGCTCTTACCGGTCTTGGAAGAAAGAACTTGCTATCTACGATGTAAGTTGTCGTTTAATGGGGGTTGTGAACGTGTTGTGATCCCATCCAGGGTAAGCGGATGAATTTGGCATGTGTTTGGTGGTGTTGTACGTTTGCGCACGAGGTCGTAAACGGCTTGCTTTGCAGGATGGTTGCGTGGCTTCAGGGACAATCTTCCGACGAATGCAGCCATTAAGTTGTATTTCGCCAATTGGGGCCAGAATATCCACAGACTTCGACGTGCAGGCAACGGAAAGGTCGTAAGACCTAGTATGCAATACTTCTCTCTTTGCCCCCGGGCCTAGCTTACCCTACCCCACATTTTCTTCAATTTTATCGGGAAATCACTTCAGATTGCGACTTTTTTTGGGAATATCATAGAGCCTATGAAAGGCTAGGAAGATTTTCCGTTAATTATTTAAAATTCCGAGTTTCAGCGGAAGGATCACGATGTTCAATTGTGCCAGCGATCGATGTATCAATTTCGACAGGTCTAATTGGCAGTTGTCGGTAAACCTCACATAACATCATATAAGCCCTCGGCAATGGTTTCTCCAGGCTCCACACGTGCAAGTGTTCGACCTCTGACTTCAGTGTCAGTAAATTGCATGATGGGTCGACGGCATTCTCTGATATATTTTCGCGGTACTGGGTGAGGTCAAGACATCCTTCTGACCGGAATTCAAAACCCAAGGGCGAGAATGAAGTATTACAAGTATACACGGGTAACATGTATCATCTCAAGAGATTGATTTTACAAAATTGCGTACAGCGCTTGGATGTGCACTCGCGGGAACAGGCAGTACTTAAACGGATAAGAGAGATATGAGTTCGAGCCGCCCTCCATGGCGTTGCTTCCGTAGGCCTCAATGTTCTTCACGCAACCTCTGCCGCGGACTTCCTGGGGGAGATCGGAATTATAGGATGCAGCTTTACAGTAGCTGATCCCGGCCCGCACCGATCGTGCCGTTCATTTTATGTAGATACAGGCGGAGCATGACGTGAAGAGCGCTCCTCATGCATGATTCTGTCATAACTGTGGAGGTAACTACAGCTTTTCACCTTGATTAAGATGCTAAGTGGATCCAATTCATGTCCAACCTTTTTTTCGATGGAACTGTCACACTGGCCACCCCGCATAAGAGTAAGGTATGGAAGACAAACTAAAGGGGAAAAAATCAATATACTAAAGCATACGTTTTTCGGTTGGATTCATTTCAAGGAAACCGCCAGTGACAATGCCAATCACGGAAGATAATCGCAGGCATAAAATGAAGAAGCGGAGTTCCAGACGATATCGACATAGCCGTGCAGTGGAGGATATGAGTGATTTGTTGGAGGCCCGGTAAAACTTCGGGGATCGTCGAGTGCTATTCTGTACTGACGACACAAAGATCTGTTGCTATTTTTGCGCTTCTGTTGTGCATATAAATGATGAGGACGGTTGGACGGAATAATGACTTGTACTCACCAGACTCAACACAAACGTGTCACCATTGCAGCAGATCGACATTGATGAAATCCGTCATGCTACCTTTTCTAGTGTCAGACTATGACGACCAGTTTTTCCCACTGATACCGCATGCAACAGATGAGGAGGTTATGGCAGCCCTGCTCTCCTACGATCACCGTGGGTCTCAGAATCCCGTATGTCTGCAGGCGATAGCTGACCACGTCGAACTGGGGTCAACGACATAGAAGTGAGCAACAACTATATCGATGGGCTAGATCATCTGTTACCTCCGGTACAGACTCCGGTCCCTACGTTCTCTTCAACAATGGCCCACCAGTGCCAATTAGGACCTGGGTGCACTCTGCCCCTCGAGGGAACAACCACATCCATTTCGTGTCATCTTCACTTACACAATCAAGCCCACAAGCAATTCGAATCAGTTCACTGTCCGTGGGCAGGATGTGTCGATGAAATGCTTTGGAGGAACGTGGCTCGCCACGTCAAAGAGAAACATCTAGGAGTAAAAGTGCATTGCGAGAAATGTGGGAAGAGGTATACAAGAAAGGAATCGTTGAAAACTCACAAGCAGAAGTGCCTCAAAGGGTGCGCCTCCTATGGTTTCTCGTGCGGATCATAATAATAATTGATTTCTGTCATCCACAGTATCAGTCTCGCACGAAGATAGGTTATAAAATAACGGGGAAGCCTTGCACCGTTGAGTAAAAGAGTGAATAATTGACGGGGAGGGGGCAGTGGTTTATGTCCTGCAAGACTTTCAACACGGAAGTATGGAGTTCAACCAATGCACACCGCATTAGGGAATTCAACCCCTGAACATTGTATTACATAATCACAATTTCGACTTGTGCTATTTTATTGTGCTTCTGACTCTGTTGACTTACATTACTGAGACTCTTGGCTGTTTGATTCTTGCTGAAACAATCTCATACTTAGGACTTATGGACTTTTTTGCCGTTTGCTATCTACAGCACATCCGAGAGCGCAGCCAAAGACAGCTAAGCTCATCAGAATTCCCATGCCCACCTCAAAGCCATCTCTCTCCATTGTGGATACTGGATGCAACTACCCAGTGCGAAAAAGCATTCAATTGAAACCGTGTCCGTCGTCGCTTCCGTAGGCTGATCAGCCTAGCCTCAGCGTCTCAACATACACCAGGCCTGTCTCCTTCGTCTCTGTCCACGTCGCCACACAGTGTGAATTCTTATCTGCTACAGTGGATGACTGTTCTCTGCGGTATTGTCTGAGGCCTCGCCATCAGTACCAAGAGAATACACTTGATATCGCTGTGGAATTCCTGGATTCTGTGACAGCGCTCTATAACCTGAAAATTAGCTGGGCGGTTCTTAATCCTTGGTGCGTCTGACAACTAATATATGTCCTTACAAGTGACTGCGCCATGTAGACCGGCATGCAGAGTTAGCGCGATCTGTTAAATGGACATGGGTATCTCTGACTCGACGTTTTTCCTCCTTACCTAGGGAACAAGAGTTAGGGTAGCGGGCCCATTGATCGATGACAAGGCCCATTCATCCCAGATGCAATTGCAACCCTGGTTTGACACCTGAAGGTATCCTGGAATTCAGTATCCCCACGCAGGGTCTAGACGCCGGATTCAAGTTCTGGTAGATACCTAACACGCCTCCCGGGCTCAAAGAGCGCGAAAAGGCACAGTGGCTATTCAAGGTCGAGTGTATCGACGTCCACCCGGCAGAAAACATCACATTCGAGGTGAAAGAGTCCAACCATCCTGTCATTGCTACGGCATTCAAACCTGTCGTTGGGTCGCAGTTCCGCGAGGCACTAAAGAGGACGCTCGAGGAGCAGATCAGTGGCGTTTTTGACTTATGCAGTAGATGAAATTGCGCTCAAAATATCGAACCGCTCGGGGGTATTCGGGGGCACGGGCCTTGGACACGGGGCGGCTATGGCGGCGGCCGTTTGGAGCGGGGTCGGTGGAATGAGAAGGATGGAGAGCGGGTTGTTAGGAGGATGGAAAGCCACGGGAACGGGAATTATCAAGGAGGGGCTCGGATACTTGCGATGGCGCAGAGCCGCCAATTGTTCCAAGCGAGAAGAGGGGTTCCTCGGAACCAACGCTGTACCACTTGGTGAGCGACCGAAACTCCAGGGTATCGTCGAAGGCGGGGTGAGCATGACAGAGGGCAACAAGCAGGGAATTCGAGAGGGTGCTAGGGAAGTCCAGTCGTCTAGGCTCTTTCTATGTTATTTGCGGGGATCAGTAACACCAATGTATTTTACCGTATGGCACTTATTGTATACGTACGCCTTGTCGATGCTAATGTGCGGTTGCCAGGGTAGCGTTTCGAGAAAGCAGAGAGCATATGTTAGAAGCGACTCATGGGCATTATCACTCCCGCTCGCCCATAAGATTCGTTCTGTTGCTGGACGATACAGGGTCGCACAAAGGTCCCTTCGCCCATTCAATATGTTCATGTCCGTCGAATTCGAGTCCAAGGTCCTTAGCAAGAGCCGCGGCATCTTGCAGCAACAATGCGTCCGTTACAATCTGCCAGAACCTGCAGTAACGTCAGTCGTACGTTCGAGTCATGTCACGCGTCGTGAGTTAGAAATATATATAGCGACTAATGTCTTGAAAATCTTTCGTCTGCGAACCCATTCCGACCGCCATCGCACCCAGTCAGCATCGACCGTGCCATATCCTCAGCGGACATCATTGGTTGTCCGGTTCTCGGTGCTGTGAGGCTCTCTAGGAATCTGTGAGTCTACGAAGAGCAAGGTCACAGTACACGCGATGCGTGCACAATCAAGATCTTCGCACGTCGTTTTGTTTGTTCGTCAGTCTCTGAGTCCGTAGGCGTGCTTTGGAACTGCGCAAGTTCTAAGCGCAGATTACCGAGTCAGTATGGGTCGGCTCGTTGAACTAGAGTATCGGCAGAGGTGAACCTGCTGCAAGCTGCTTGACTTGTGTTGTCGTTTTCTACAGATTTACACGCTGCTTCGAGTACCTGCGGCTCTTCCTGAGGTAATGTTTCTCTTCCTCTGCATATACGGAATCAAAGCAATGGGCGCGCATTCCGTTCACTGGCACACAAATCATACCACATGTTTTTTCCATGATCTCCCCCTTTTTAGCGAGGGCAACCAGGATTTTTGCTATCGGGGTTTTTGGAACAGCACCCTTGGGATTAGCGGCTTGCTTGAATCGATGACACTGTGACTAACCTTTTTCATGTCGCATCTTCCGGTATAACGCGTATTGATGTCAAGGTGCTATAGAACCCTGTCCGACTAAGCCATCCTGCCTTCTTGGCCTCAGTGAGAACTTTGACAATTTGGCGTCTGGATTGTGGCAGATTCGTCATAGCAAGGGGTCTGCGAGCCGGAGGCGAGCCGAGAAGCCGGCAAGGGGTAGCCTTGTCGGAACCCGAAATTCCCCCCCAAAGGGGTTGCTGACACATGCTGACACACCCTTTCAGTGGCACCAAAACACCCACACTGCCACGATCACGTGCCGCAAAAGGTCACATTGGGTGGCAGATTCGTCATAGCAAGGGGTCTGCGAGCCGGAGGCGAGCCGAGAAGCCGGCAAGGGGTAGCCTTGTTGGAACCCGAAATTCCCCCCCAAAGGGGTTGCTGACACATGCTGACACACCCTTTCAGTGGCACCAAAACACCCACACTGCCACGATCACGTGCCGCAAAAGGTCGCATTGGGTTGCTTCGGAAGCGGAGTTCAGAAGTCAGCTCGGCAGAGTGCGAAAGATGGGTCGATTGGTCGATAGGTCGACCCATCTACCCCTTGCTATGACGATTCTGCCGAACCCGGAAGAATCGTCATAGCAAGGGGTAGATGGGTCGACCTATCGACCAATCGACCCATCTTTCGCACTCTGCCGAGCTGACTTCTGAACTCCACTTCCGAAGCAACCCAATGGGAAGAATCATCATAGCAAGGGGTAGATGGGTCGACCTATCGACCAATCGACCCATCTTTCGCACTCTGCCGAGCTGACTTCTGAACTCCGCTTCCGAAGCAACCCAATGCGACCTTTTGCGGCACGTGATCGTGGCAGTGTGGGTGTTTTGGTGCCACTGAAAGGGTGTGTCAGCATGTGTCAGCAACCCCTTTGGGGGGGAATTTCGGGTTCCGACAAGGCTACCCCTTGCCGGCTTCTCGGCTCGCCTCCGGCTCGCAGACCCCTTGCTATGACGAATCTGCCTGTTGCTGTACGCAATTCAGATTTATTACTACTCTCTTCTTGCATTGTAACAAATGTTTTGTTGATAGTTCTGCTGAACTGTGCACGACGGTGTATACTGCCTATGTACATATGCGAGTAACGTATAGTATTGTTCTCGTACCTAACTGCGGAATTCTGACAGAAGGAATGTCTCAAGCTCAGCAGCGCGCAAACACAATATCGGGAGATGGGCACACGGTGATCTGTGATCTATTATGTGATGCGATTTTCTGATACTGGGGCTAGAGGCCGAACACTCATACGCGGGGAGCCTGGAAAACTTATTCCTGGAGTACTATGACGTCATGCGGGGTTTGCAGGTAAGATAACTGCTTTATGAAATAAGTAACGTTCATTCCATGCCAGGTCTATCCATTAGAAACCATCCAAATTCAACCTAATCTGACGACGGGGACTTGAAAAATGAAGACGTCAAGTACGTGAAGACAATGTTGCCACAGAAGAATTACATTAATGATCGCGAGACAAGAAGGGCGGACTTAGAGCTAGTTGGCCAGTTTCCGTATCATGAGATTACCACATTTGAGTCATTTCGCTGACCTACTGAACATTTCTCGGCCCGTGCCAAACGACATAACAAGGTTCGGAAGACCCCCTGATATTCCTGGTCATTCCATACTCAGCTAACAAACCTTCCAAACTTTTAGCTTTCCGATTCTCACTCAAAGGGCTACCACGACAGCTGACCCCACACCGGCAGCTGAATAGCTCTGCGCAACCAGGACGCGGGGGCAATTTCATACGGTAAATTAAACTTGACCTTGGTCTCCTCCTCGAGTGCCTTCTCGGACCTCGAGGGGGATCATGGGACGAACAGGGGTTTGAACAGCTTGGCAATGACAAGGCGGTTCCATTAATATTGTCAGAAGGTACCTTTGGCGGGGTTTTCTTTGGGGAGTCTCTTCGGCTCCCCAAGTCCGGTCTTCTTCACGAGCTCCGTGGAAAAATAGTAGGTTCATTGCCAAACCCTATCACGATATGCGGCACTCGGCGTGCAAAGCAATGTAAACTTCGGCTTCGTTGAATTTCATGTACCTGTTGTCACGAGTACTCGGACCGGATCACACCCAGATCAGTAGAAGGATGGTGCATGGATTCTCTCGAGAGTTTCAGCTGCTGATAGGCACCCATGATGACATGTGATGCAACGAAAGTACTACGACTGGAGCCCTCACAATCCTGAACGTAGGCTGGTCACATTTGCGTCCCAGATGTGGTAACGGATCTTCTACTTGTGCGATAAATGCGTCTAGCGTCTCAAGTTTGATAGCACAGTCGAGGCCATTATCTTTAATCCTTTAAATCTTCCTTCGCCTATATATTAGATAGGGTCTACCGCGTGTATGCAATCATCATCTTCCCAGTGGAATATTCTGCGTTTACGCACCTTGTTCATGGCAGCCTCACATTAGCGAGTGTAGTGCATGGAGCGGTCGGCATGTCAGGATATATATCGCGAGATGCAATCCGGGTAATTAGAGAGACATTAGTCTCGGAGCAATGGAGTCAAAGGGATACAGAGAGACCTGAAACGGTTCAGTAGTCGCAACGAAAAACGAGTCCGCTCGATCTGACTCAGCGTAGACTTGCTGGTGAAGTGATCACGTGCCTCCAGTAGGGTCTTCTCCCCAACTTTTCCGACAGCCTGTGATTTTCGACTCCCATCATGGTAAGCAAAGCCGAGACGTACGCATACAACAAGTGCTGGACGGTAATATATTCTGCGTTGCTGATCCCAACAAGTAACATAGAGAATGACACCACGAACGTAGGCGTTTGGATCCTGATGTTTATACCCCGAGATCAAAGGCATGGCCATTTCACCCTGATTCCCTTTTCTCCTCAAGAGCCTTTCTGCGAACGGTCTCCACAAATAACTGGACTTCCTTGGCACCCTCTCGAGTTACATCCTCGATGCTCTCCGTTACGGTCACCCCACCTTCGACGACACCCTGGAGCTCCGGTCGCTCGCCAAGTGGTTCAGTGTAAGTTCCGAGGGGAATCTTCTCGCCTGGAAGAATCTGTGGTTCTGCGCCCATGTGCGCATCCCCCGTAAGACCCCCTTGGTAATTCCTGTTCCCGCAGCTTTCCATCCACCTACACAACAACCCGTCTTCCTTCCTTCTCATTCTACCGATCTCGCTCCAAATGGCCGCTGCCATAGCTGCCCCATCCATGTCCAAGGCCCGTGGGTCCAAACACCTCCACACGATTCAAGGTGTTGAGCGCGATTCCATCCACTAAGCCAACAACGCCGGTGATATACTCCTCGAGCGTCCAGCCCACTGCCTCCCAGAATCGCGAAAGGAGGACGGATTTGAACACCGTGGCAATGATAGGATGATCAGAGTTTTTGACCTCGAACGTGAAGTTTTCTGCAACATGGACATCAACGTGCTCAACAAGAACTGCTGGGCCTTTTCGGGCTCCTTAAGCCCGAGAGCCGTGTCAGGTATCAACCGGAATTTGAAGTCGACGTCTAGACCCTGCATAGAAAAATCGAACGCCGGGATACCTGTGAACTCGGTCGGGCCCATAGTGATGAGCTTGTCTTTGTAGCCGAATGACACTTCTTTGGGCGCGAGTTGAAGTGCTTGCATGCGGATGTGGGTGGGAATTTCCCATGCAGTGTGGGTAGATTCCTCTGCAGGCGCTGTGATATTATGACGGTAGAGGTGCCCGGGCAGCACTGAAGGACGAGATGTTCAAGTTCTCGAGGACGAAGTCGACTTCTGGATCGACGCACTCCATCCTGCGATACATGTTAACGCAGCACTGAAGTGAGGAGAATGCCCAAGACATACCTAGGTATCGGGATGTCCTTGACTGCCCTCAGTATGCATATATTGAACGTGTCCTGCCAGAACCAGGAACCCTGCTCCAGTGTAAACTGAACGCCAAGCTTACCGGCAGTCGCGCCGACCCTCTCCAAGTCATTGCACCACTTCTTATGAGCCCAGCAGACATGAACGATATCCATGTCTTTGTTGATAGTTTGCTGCAATGCGCGGGTATCTCGTCTCAGATTTATGACACCGTCTTTCCACTTGCAAGCAGCATCAGAGTCTTCGTTGACGAGTTCTGTCGAAGATGGACATATGCTTTGCCTGCCTCGTCGGTATTCACCTACTTAGGCTCCTCGAGACACTTGCAGATGAACGCGAAGAAGTCGTCTTTCAATATCTTCGTCCTGCTTGACGTCAAGAGCACACTCGCGAAAATACGCAAACAGGTTGTCGAGGGATTTTCCACTAGCTAGGTGCTCGATGAGTACGCAGAGGTTGCACAACGCCTGGTGCAGGTGTTAGTCTTCTGTAGGACGAACATTTCCAGTTTCGTTGCTTGGTCGATGTCGGCTGCCGTATCAACTACTTTGCTCACCCGTTTGGCTGCTGCGTGGGCAATGCACACTTGCACTCTGAGCCAGCGCTCTACCACCTATGTATGTGTACCAGAGAAATCAACATACTGAACGAATTGTGACGACAGGATCCACCTACTCAGAAATAGCCTTTTCGAATTCCTTCGAAAAGGCTATTGTTGGAGGGCGCATACACATAAATTCCTCATGATGCCTTACAGCACGGTGTTTCTCCGGCTTAATCCTTGGGAAAATCAATCTCCACTCATTTCCCACGTCTTCACCACTTCTCCGAAGAGACCCCACAAGGCGAGCACGAGAATTTTGACCAGTGTGTGGCTGCCTTTGGCCACGCTACTGCTAAATACATTCAAATACGTCCGGAGTAAACTTCAAACAGCAAAAAAGTAGTAAGTACGACTCGTAAAAAGCAAAAGTCCCCTTTTCATGAGCTACGCAAGAATTAAAAAGCAAAAAGTCAGTATCTTGGCGATGTAATCACAAGTCCGAACTTTCATTAGCAATGTTCAGGGGTCAACTTCACAAATGCAATACTAGGTTGAGGCTGAAAATGAGCGTCATACTTTCCCCCATACCTTGATGCCCAAAATCTTGCAGAACATAAGTCATCGCGCACCCTTCTCCCTTGAATGGTCCACTGTGCGCATAACAGTGCAAGCCTGTCCAGCTCCTTCATAATCCATCCTCATGCGAGACTAGTGGATCAATCATTACATGTGCTGCACCTGGCATAGGAGGGTACACCTACTGTGACACTTCTGCATGTGAGCTGCCAATGATTCTCCTCTTGTATATTTCTTCCCACATTTCTCACGTTGCTCTTTCACTCCTAGATGTTTCTCTTTGATGTGATGAGCTATGTTCCTCTGAAGCACTTCATCGACATCCTTCCCATGGACAATGAACCAATTCGAATTGCTCGTGGACATGATTGTGTAAGTGAAGGTGGCACGAAATGGAGGTGGTTTTACCCTCAAGGGGCAGAGTACACACAGGTCCCAGTGGACAATGTAGACCATTGTTGAAGGTAACGGAGGGGTAGGGATCTGTACTGGAGGCATCGACTGATCTAGCCCGCGGAACCAGTCGCTTCCTACTTCTGTGGCGTTGATGCCGGTCCGACATGGTTAGTTATCACTCACAGATACACAGGATTTCGAGATGCACCCTGGTCGTACGAGAGTAGTGTTGCCATGATCTCCTCATCCGTCACATGATGCATCATTGGTATAACTCGGTTGTCATCGTCTGACACTGGAAAAGATAGAGCGACGAATTCCATCAATGTTGATCTTACAGCGAAGATATGAGTTCGGTGAGTATAGGCCATTCTTCCGTCCAATAGTTCTCGTCATTTACATGCACAAAAATTTCATAATAATATCTACGGCTCTTCGTGCCGTGGTACTTGATGATCACCGAAATATTACTAGGCCTCCAAGGGATCATTCATATCATCTGTTGCACGGATGTGTCGATATTGTCTGGAGGCCTGCTTCTTCATTTTATTCCCCTGTTGTTAACTTCAGTACTTGGCATTGCCCCAGATGTGGTTTCCCCGAAATGAGTCCAGTGAGAAAATGTAAGCTTCGGTACGTTGATTTTCCCCTCGTGGGTTTATCTTCCTTACTTTACTTGCTCTCATGTGGTGTGGCAAGCATGGAAAATGCGCGAAAAAAAAGCCAGATTTTCGATCTGTTCAACACCTTTCAGGGTGCAGATCTTAGTTGCCTCCACAGTTACGACAGAATCATGCTTGAGGAGAGCCCTTCACGTCATGGTGCACATGCATCTGCACAAAATAACTGGCAGGATCGGTGTGGACCGAAATAATTATTACTTGTCGGGGACACACGTGGGCCATGGTCCCATGTGCTACTACGGACATCTGGGATTGGGAAATGGTGCTTGAAAGAAAGAATGGAAAGGAGCTACTGTTAAACAGCCTCCTGTAATTCCGATCCCCCTAGAAAGTCCGCAGCAGAGGTGGACCAGGTTTACGAAGAGGACATGAAGGAGCCATGGAAGCAGTGTCCACATGGCATGGAGGGCTGCTCGAATCCGTCTGTCTCTTATCAATTTACATAAGTACTACTACAGTGGCGGTTTTGACGTTATCATATACTCTATAGAGGAACGTTCGAGAAGTGAAATCAATATAATTTGTCTTTGAATAGATACTGCTATCTTAACATTTATCCCAAGATAGACGTGGAAAAATATATTAATTTCACTTTCGAACAGCATCTGTTTCCGCCGGTGCACACACGGCAATGGGATTATAAGGTCGGACGATGTACACAACTCGGCAGCATTACATAATCTCTGTGCTGCCCGCATGTGTGGGAAACGGCGTCTTAAATGTTTGAATTCTATTCAGAAGGGTATCTAGGTAGCCACACACAAAGAAGATATCGGGAGATGCAGCAGAGACTGAACTCTTACACATGAGGAAGCTGGAGAACACATTTCCCGAGAATTATGACGTCACGTGAGGCTTGTGAGTACCCATAACCGCCCATCAGTTCCACATCAGAGCACAAAGAACTTGTCATTTAGAATCCACCTAACTTCAACCTAATTCTATGACTGGGTCGGGGAAAGAAAATGTGGGGGCTTGCCAACAATAAATTGCGAATCCATTGCAGGTCAGATGGCTGATCAACGTGCCCATGGATATACCTGTCTGTCAGTGTCCTTACATCGAATATATTAGGTGTACGTGTACTTGATCGAGTCAAAAATCTGGAGAGGTATCCATGCTGATCTTTACAGTGTCGTATTAGTACCAGCAAGGCATAGTCACCGCGGAACATCAGATAGTGTAGTGGAAATGTTGGGTAATAGGGTGAGATAGACTTACACCGCCGTCACCCCACACTTCCTGGAATAAACGCACTGCGGCTTACAGTCGATGCTGAGCTAAGAACGTTTGTCTCTAGACTGTAGTGACAGAGACACTGCTTGGCCATTGCTTCAGCATCACACTTCTGTTGATCATCGACGGGATTTGAAGACATGAGGTACGACTCATCTGCTCATCGTAGGTGCCGCATCACATTCCCTTCAGTCAGCCTTGCAGACTCCTACTCCTACTCCAACCCACCGACCAAAAACTTGAAAGGTTACAGCACCTCCGTACCATCCATTGCCGACGACATCGCGTACGCTGATAACAGTGTTCTGGGTATTTTCTGTCTGTCGCTGCAGTAAAACTTCTGCGTGAATACCCAGTTGAACTGTACACATCAAATCCAAGAGGGATTTCAGGGGGAATATATGATCGCTGTGGGGTGTAATCTGTCGAGTCAATCGCTTCGGCTCGGTTGCCGTGCCGCTGCACGAGCTCCAAAGACACTGATTTTTCCACGTTTGAAACTTCTGCAACAAGCTTGAGGGAAACGCAGGCGAAGACATACGCATCTGGCATGTGCACTGCCTATCATCGCAGCCGTCGGTTTTGTCCTGGTGATTTCCTCGAAGTAAGTGTAATGCAGAACATATGTAGTACCCTGGTTTTTCCCGAATTTCTTGCCCTCCACCCCCAAGAATGTAACCAAAAATGCGAGCCGGAACTAACATTAATGGATAAAGAACAATCAGTCCCCCCCAACGAGATCCCCAGTGCCGTTTCCCACAAGAAGGCGGTCAGAATGAAAGTAGCATTGTCATGTCTTGAAGAAAACCAGATCTGCGTCAACTTGTTTTCCGCCGTTTTCACCAGCGAGTCTTGATTTAATTTCCGGGACCCGCCGTAGGGATACGGTGACATGGGGGCCACGAAAGCACTGACACGGAGGTTTCTTCGCATCGATGAGTATACGTAAAGGGTCGGTCAGGCAAAATCTACCTCTTAGAGATTTGGGTAGATCTATCTCAACTCTTCCTGGAGGATTACCATATAAGTAATACTCAGGGTGCTGTGTGCTCGTACCGAAGTATGGGTCACAGGATTGGCAAAGTTATTACCCTTCGATACGACGGTATTAATTACGGTGAGTTTTGAGATGTTCATTCAGAAACTTATTTCTCCACGTCAGGACAGATGGGGGGGCATCCCATGGCAGACTTACAATTCGTTAATACGATTTGCTGATTTGAAGCTGGTTGTCACGCAGTTGCAGTAATCGGCAGCATTGGCGTAGCTGCGCATTTCCGACCGAGATTATTGGCACCGGTTCTCCCCGATGAAGGTTGAAGGGTTCACCCTTTTTTGTCATCGAAAACGAAGCACTGTTGGCTAGATACGGAGTAACCACTTAGATTGAGGTACGGGTCGGTGCGCGTGTGATTCAAGGCGGGTACAACTGTTGTCGTTGGCTTGTTGATGCCGTTTGAGGCATTTCATCGCCGCTGCAAACTCCACCAGGCGGACTCCAGAAATAACTTCCTTGAGCTGTGTGAGAAAAAGCAAGCTACTTCGAGGGCACGTGTGAGCTGTGCCCAAAAAGGAAACATAGGTACAAGTGTTGCTGACACGACCATTCGACCCTTGCCACTCTCTGGATGTTGGTACCACATACTTGATGGCCCCCTACCCCCCCTTTCAGCCAGCCATCAAGGAATGTGCGATCCGTACTGGCGGCGGATACTAGAAGAACGCGGTCCTGTTGACCGACCGCCCTCTCCACCGACGAGACATTCCCGAACAATAACAAGAGCTCTTTTGACTACAGCGCAAGACTTGTTTTACACGAACTCTGACCTCTACCTTGATAAACTATGCATTCAGCTTTCAGTTGAACGCAATATCCTCATCCACGCTTTGTCGCTCCTGGACACTCAACAATGTGTTGGTCTGTCTTGAATAACGTTACCTCTGAACGAGGTCAACTTCGCCTTGCAGAGCTCCAGGACTACTTGAAACGATATCATCGATGGTCCGGATCTGAGTTCGTCATTTGTGAAACCAGCAAGAATGGATGCACCTTCGAGCGACGCCTGATGGTATGGCACACTATATGGAAGGCAACCTCAGTTTAGAGATGCCTTTGTTCGAGATATGATATGCAGTTGATATTCTCTTCGTAAGAACATATTACAGTTCCTACGTTTCCCTTTTCGGGCAGAACCCACAGGTGCTCTCGAAATGTGACCATTGCCAACATTTTCGTATGCAGCTCTTAAAGTCTGAAGGGACGCTGGCGAGCTCGTCAGTGCACACCCGCTTACAAGATGTTGCTATGGCCTTGGAAAATTAGCTTGTTGCAGTCATGATGCATCGATGCGTTCGAGAGCAGAGGCGGATTTGTGGTTCAAACATCTTGGTCTCGTTTGCAAGGTAATACCGCTAGTAGCGGATCTTCTGCTGTGCGAGATGCTCGGCGCCGTATATATACTCTATTTGAAACAATAGTACTCTGCGACGTCGCGGGAGAATCGAACATTGACTTCAATAACCTGAACGTCGTATCAGGCTCTTACCAACTATCCTAAACTTTATTTATGCGTAGCTTGTCAAAAGTTACAGCACATAGTTTACCGATTTGAAGAGAAAAAAATGCTGTTGTGAGCGCAGTGAAGACTGCGGTCTCTCACCCTTTAAATTCCTCTTCATCTGTTCATGGAGCTCGGGACCTGTGCCACGTGTGTACAATCGTTATCTGCGCCGGGAAAGACAGAGTAACGGAGCGTTATAGGGGTACAGAAAAACCTGAAATGGTTCAGTCGTAACGAAACAACAAGTCCGCTAGTGACGGGAGCATGACCTTCGCTGGTAAGGTGATCACGTGCTTCCAGCAGGGTCTTCCGCCCGAATTTTCTGACAACTTTGACGTTCCGCACCCACCATGGCAAGCAAAGCAAAAAATCCAGATGTCAGAGTTCTCAAAGGGCAAGAAGGTAGGATGGCTGCGGCCACAGGTTTATAGCACCCTAATATCGATATGCGTTATAGCGGAGGATGCAGTTTTGCAGTACATGAAAAAGGTCAGTCATAGCATGATCAGTCCAAGCAGGCCGCCAGGAACGAACGCATACACGCGCTCCGAACGCTTACCTCCCCCCTCCATAATATAAAACAGATGAACAGACCGTTCGGCGCTGTTGATATTTCTGCTAATCTCAAGGGCGCTGTTCCAAAAAGCTTGACGGTGAAAATCCTGGTTTCCCTCGCTGAAAAGGGAGAGATCATGCAAAAAACATATGGTATGATTGGTGTACCAGTAAGGGGAATGCGCGCTTAATGTATTGACTCCGTATATGCGCAGGAAAGACCAACTTCTACGTAGTAAATCAGGCCAAGGTCGAAACGCTACCTCAGGAAGAGCTGCAGGCACTCGAAGCGGAATGTAAATCAGTAGAAGACGACAACGCTGCTCTTTCTGCACAGGTCAAGCAGCTTATAGCAGGTTCACTTCTTCCGATACGTTAGTTCAGCGAACTGACCTATACTGACTCGGTGATCCGCCCTTAGAACTTGCGAAGCTCAAAAGCACGCCTACAGATTCAGAAATTGGCGAGAAACTAGCCGAGGCGGAAGTAACGGTAAGACCGATACTTGAAGGTCTTGACTGCTCAGGCACCACGCGTACGTGTGACCTTGCTCTGTTTAGACCCAAAGGCTCCTAGAGAGCCTTGCACCACTGAGAACCGGGAAACCGATGACATCTGCCGAAGACATGGCACGGATCGATGCTGACTGGGTGCAATGGCGATCGGAATGGGTTCGCAGACGGAAGATTTTCAACACGTTAGTCCTCATATATTTCCAACTCGATCGACTTGTGGTTACCGGTAAGACATGATGGACGTACGACTAACGCCACCGTAGGTTCTGGCAGATTGCAACGGATGCATTGTCGCCGCAAGATGCCGCAACCCTTGCTGAGGATCTTGGAATAGAGTTCGACGGACCTGAACATGTTGAATTGGAGAAGGGACCTTTGTGCGCCCCTGTACCATTCAGTAACAGAACGAACCTCAAGCGGAAACGGGAGTGATCATGCCCAAGTCTCGCTTGTAACATATTTTCTTCGCTCTCTGGAGACGATGTCCTAGCAGCCGTGTATTAGCATTGACAGAACGTACGCATACATACAATAAGTGCCAGGCGGTAAAATACATTTGGTGCTACTAATCTCGACGAATAACATAGAAACAATACCATGAATGCGCGCGTTCGGACACTTGACGTTTATGCCCCGAGATCAAAGGCATGGCTATTCCATCCTGATTTCCTTCTCTCCTCCAAAGCCTTCCTGCGAACGGTCTCCCTAAACGACTGGACTTCCCTAGTGCCCTCTCGAGTCGCCTGCTTGACGGTCTCTGTGACGGTCTCCCTACCTTCGACGATACGCTGGAATTCTGGTCGCTCGCTGATTGGTACAGCGAAGGTTCCGAGAGGTCCTCTCTTCTCTCCTGGAAGAATTTGTGGCTCTGCGCCCATAGCGAGTTTCGCATCTCCCGATAGACCCTCCTTGACAAGTCCCGTTCCCGTGGCTTTCCATCCACTTAACAACCCGCCTTCCATCCTTCTCATTCTACCGATCTCGCTCCAAATGGCTGCTGCCATAGCCGCCCCGCGTCCAAGGCCTGTGTCTTCGAACACCTCCGCACGGTTCGAGATGTCGAACGAGATTCCGTCTACCAAATCCAAAACGCCCCTAATCTGCTCTTCCAGCGTCCTCTCCAGTGCCTCGCGGAATCGCGAAACGAGGACAGGTTTGAACACCGTAGCAAGGATCGGATGGTTGGACTTTTTCACCTCGAACGTGATGTTTTCTGCTAGATGGACGTCGACACGCTCGACCCTGAAGAACCGCTGGGCCCTTTCGCGTTCTTTGAGCCCGAGAGGCGTGTTAGGTGTCAACCGGAACTTGATGTCGACGTCTAGACCCTGCGTAGGGAGATTGAATTCCATAATGCCCGTGAACTCGGTCGGCCCCATAGTGGAGACCTTGTCCTTGTAGTAGAAGGACACTTCTTTGAGCGTGAGTTGGAGGGCTTGCATGCGGACGTGGGTGAGCGTTCCCCATGCGGTGCGAGTAGATTCTTCTGCAGGTGCCGTGATGTCGACGTCGGTGATGTTACGAATGTAGACGTGTCCGGGTAGTAGATTGAGGGACGAAATGTCCAGGTTCTCGAGGACGAAGTCGACTTCCGGATCCACGTACTCCGTCCTGCGATACATGTCAACATGACGCTGAAATGATGCGAACGCCCAAGACTTACCTAGGTATCGGGATGTCTTTGACGGCCCTCAGAAGACGCGGCATGTACACGTTGAACATGTCCTGCCAGAACCACGAGCCCTGCTCCAACGCGAACTGAACGCCAATCTTTCCGGCAGTCGCGCCGACACTCTGCAAGTCATTGCACCACTGCTCATGAGCCCGGCGGACATGCACGATATCCGTGTCTTTTCTAATGGCCTGTTGGAGAGCACGGATCTCGCGTCTCAGATTGTTGACGTCATCCTTCCACTTGCGAGCAGCGTCAGAGTCTTCGTTGAGGAGTTCTTTCCAGCGCCTCCGAAGATCGTCGTAGGCTTCGTTTGCGTCGTCGGTATGCGCGTATTTAGGCTCACCGAGACACTTGTGAACGAACACGAACATGTCGTTGCACCATGCTTTAACATCTTCGTCCTGCTTAACGTCAACGGCGCACTCGCGGAAATACGTAAACAAGTTGTCGACGGATCGTCCACTAGCGAGGCGCTCGATGAGGACGCGGAGGTTGTACAGCGCCTGGTGGAGGTGTTTCTCTTCTGTTGGGTCCTCGACGAACGTTTCCAGTTTCGTAGCTTGGTCCATGTCTCCTGCCGTGTCGACCACTTTATTCACCCATTTGGCCGCCATTTTGAAGAGCGTGGTCAATGCACGTTTGTACTCCGCGTCGCCCTGCGCACGCTCGATCATCTGTGTATGCAGATCAGCGTACTGAGCCAATTGTGATAACAGGTTCCGCTTACCCGGAAATAGGCATCTCGAAGTCGTATCGTCGCGCGTTCGCTGGTTCCCTTAACAGTCTCGTGTGCGGACTGTGCAGTGCCGATGACCTTTGAACCGGACTCCTTGACTGTATCCATCGTCTTCTCAAACTTGACTTTTGCATCCTCCGCTTCTTCTTGCTCCATCTCTTCCTGGGTTCTCTTCTTCCTACCAAGATTGTCCCTTTCTCCCTGCTGAACCTGCGTATCGAGCTCGCGCAAGCTCTCTTTGGCGTACGCAGCTCGTGACTCGACGATTTCGGCCAAATCGGAAAGGGCGATCCGCGAGAAGGACGCAAAGTCGTTGAGGAGGTTCGTTCCCTCCCCTGAGATATTTTCCCAGAGGATTCTGATGAGCGTACGAATGGATGCGCGGAAGGCATCAAGGTCAGTGGTTGTCTCTTCGGTTGAAACGAGCTCGACGCGGACGTCGGAGAAGTTGCTTTCCTGCAAGCGCCAGAGGGTTTCTTGGACGAGGTTGTCGTCTGTATGGTGTGTCAGCCCATTAGCACAAAAAAAAGACACGGCGTACAATTCTTGTTATTTCCAAGATTTTTGTATGCAAGGAGGACTTCTCGCAAGTCTTGAGCTAGAATGGATCCATACTCGCTCAGCCTGGACGAATCTCCCTCTTCCAGGGGTGTGACGATATGTGTAAGAGTGTAGTCGATGTAATCGGAGATCTGGGACTGTGTCGGCAGTTTCCCAGCTTCGACAGCAGCGATGACAGAGGCAAGTTGGTCCATTTCGTTCCAAGTATTCGTTTTGGTGAGTTTTGGAGAAGGAGAGAGGTGGTCGAAGAGGTTGGCTTTATATGGGCGCAGATCGTCGATGTGGTACGTCGGACGTCATTGTGGAGGCCAGTTGCACACAGGGGCTTCGGTCTATGACGACTCGAGTGACGTGTTTGCGGGATCGATCGAAGCCCCGCGGTGGCGGTGCCAATGAGCCTTTCGCGGTGTGGCTATTTTTTCCGTCGGCATAACCTCCAAGCATCTACAGACGTGGCGGCCCACCAGTCATGGCAGGACCCATTTGTTGTTTTCCCTCGGGTTTGCATTCCGCAAGTGGCGGTGCCGATGACTTCGTGGCGTAGCTGTTTTCTCTGCCCTCTACAGACATGGCAGGATCCGTCTGTCGCCGTGGTAGTCTTTCTTTTTTCTTTTCTACCTTGGGGTGGTCGGTGCACGTGGATGAATCGACGGAGCGTTTGAAAAATCCCCTATGATTCTGATAAGCCCCTTGCAGGTTGTCTAGCGCTCAGTTTCCGAGTGACTTTGCCGTAGATCGTGAACATTAATCTGAGGTAGATCGGTCCTGTTCCTTGAACTTCTGGAAAGTAGCATGCTTGTGGAACTATATAAAGCGGAAGAAAACCAATATCCAAGCGCAATATCTCTACTGCATGTCAGTGTAGTTCTGCGCCATGGCTTCAGTTACCGTCGAGCATGCATGATATACATGGGTACAAGATTTAGACTGGTAAAACTGATTATTAGCCTGCACTGATGTCTACGCGAGCACTGAGTTCTCATCATAACGATGCGCGTCGAGCCATACCTTGCGTATCGCATCCGAGAAGATATTTCTGCTCCATGCGACTGTAACCAGCCGCACGGTAGCAAAATGTCCTCGCGAGTGTACACGTTGTCCACAAAAGGGCATGCGGAAGTCTATTTCAGAGGACTGTCAGCCAATTCAATGCCTTTCGTTTTTTTTTTTTGATTAAAGTGCGTGAGGGCGACTAGCCCTATTTCGCACTATACAAGCGTGATTTCTAAACTAGGCCCCCCTGCGGGCCGCCTGCCTCTACCGGTGTGTGAATGCCCTACTGGCAGGGTCATAGACCCCCCAGTAGTCCTCCGTTCCCGCCGGCCATTTTAGACACACCACCTTTAGGGTAGAGGAGGCTTACATCTGATGCTGAACAACGAATCTGGGACTACAGTGGTACAATTGCCCTGAGGGCTGGAGTTGGTGAAAGTAGGGTCGCAGCTCTGTTGCTCTCCTGCTCAGCCTTCTGTTTCGCATGCATGCTTGGGTTCCCTCTGTTGCCGAATTCTTGAGGTATTGCGGGGCCGACTGGAGGGCGGGGCGAGGGTCTTGTGACCTGGCGTGCTCTTGAGTTTTGCACTGTACTTTCAGCTTTGTACTGGAGCTGTTTGATCTCGTTTTCTTGGTCGTTAGCGTACCTGGAGCGAGCATTACTACTGCTGTGGCTGATGGGTAGGTACTACACCGAATGTAAGGCTGAGCCTTTTGGTGGTGTTAACATAGCGTATCACTTCCACTTGAGCCTCTTCATTCGCGAGGAGGTAGGGTAAGGATGTGGCCTTTCTGCGTAGTGTTCGCATTAATATGTGACGTTCTCTGTTGTACCTTGGGCACTGGAAAAGAAAGTGGTGTACATTCTCCGGGGTGGTCCCTCCACACTGGAGGCAAAGTGGGGTATCGCTACGGTTGATGCGATGCAGATGTTGGTTGAGCGGGGCGTGACTGGTGCGGAGCTGCAGGTACAAGCTGGTTTGCTTTTTGCTGAGCTTACCTGTTAGCTTGAGGAAAGATTTCGATGGGAGTTGGTCATCGATGTTGGACGTCTGCTGGTACCTTGGCGAGCGTTTCCAGTCCCGCTTCCATACGGATGCTAGCTTCGTGTTGTGTTGCTGTTTGAGTGCTGACATGCTCAGAGGTAGGGGGCTGCGAAGTGTGATGGGGAGTTCCTGCGGTGAGCTAGAAGCCTCTCTACTTTCTGCTGCTTTCTTGGCTTCTTCGTCAGCCTGCTTGTTACCTTCCACCTCCCTGTGACCAGCTATCCATCTTAGTGTTATGCTTTCCCTTGTTAGGCGCTCTCTCTTGGTGAGTCTATGCAGCATATTTCTGAAATTCAACAGTAGATAGTGGCCCGGTTTGGAGGATGGGCGCTCACTCGATTGTATTACAGCTTGGTTGTCCACCATGATGGACGCTGGGTAGGTTACCTCAGGGTTGGTAGCGAGGAGGTGTGCCGCTAGGAGTAGTGCTGTGGCCTCGGCTTCGAAGATGGTGTGTTCAGAGTCTGGTCCTAGGTGGTAGCGAAGCGTGGCTATTTGCACCGAGTCCACGTACAGTACTGCAGCCGCGCCCACTGACCCGTTGATGGACGAGCCATCTGTGAATACCAGCATACCAGTCTGATAGGCTGTTGAACGCCTCGAGCGCTGCGTCCTTGTTTGCTGCTATTGAGGTGCTGTGGAGAGCCACGGCGCTTCGGGGGGAGCGGGCACGGTTTGATGGTCTCAACGTTGAAAGGCGAGGCTCCGGTGTCATGCGCTAGTCGGTGTAGTGCTGATCTGTGTTTGCGGACGTCTCTTCTGGCAGCTTTGCAGGAGCGCAGAGTGGAGCGGGTGTTTGTCTGGCAGAGAGGCTAATCTTAGCGCCGTGTTGTAGAGTGTCTTCTGAATTGTTAGTGACACTGGGGGCAGAAACGTGTGAGCAAACAGAGAATCAGAGGGGGTAGTACACATAGCGCCTGTTGCTGCCAGGGCAGCTGCACGCTGCACCATTGTGATCTTTCTGATTGTGCCTTGTGATCCTCGTTTCAGGGTGTTGTGGGTTGGCGCGTACGGTGGTTTGAGCCAAACGCCTGCTGCGTAGGTTATCTTGGGTAAGACTACTGCTATGTACAGTTGTCGCATCAGCTTGAGCGGGATGCCCCATGTTGTTGCAGATAGCTGGTGTAGCATGATGGCATGCTTCATTCCTTTTGCGATCGCATTTGCCTGTGGGCCTTCCATCTGAGTTCTTGATCGAGTTGAACACCTAGGAACTGGTGAGTCAGGGACAGGGTCAATTTGGGTTCCATGGATGGTTATTGGGGTTCTCTGTTTCGATCTGCTAAGAGTAAAGTCCATTAGCGCGAACTTGTTCATCTCGAATTGGGAGTTGTGAGTGTCCGACCACTCGAAGGCACCGCCTTCTCTTTCCAACATGTCGTTGAGGGTCATGTGGGTGTCCATGAACTGAGTCTCCTATCGCTAATATTGCTGTGTCGTCGACAAAGGCTGAGGGTTAGTTCGTTCTTGCCTTCCGCTATGTCCACTAGGTCAGCGCTGTAGATAATATATAGGACCATCGACAGTGGGTCTCCTTGGCCTATGCCATTTGTAATGGAGACCCACGTTGACTCATAGTCGTCGAAGCGGAGCTTCGTTTTTCTATCCCTGAGTAGCCTGCTGGTGTAGTTGACGATTTCTTTGGGGAGTCGCCACATCTTCATGTTGTGGAGTAGGCGGTCAGTTACTGCATTGGGAAAGGCGCCTTCAATGTCCAGGAACAGGGCCGATACCACCTTGCGTTGCCTCCAAGCGTTGCGTATGGTGTTCTCCAGGAGTAGAATGGAGTCTTCCATTGATCTGCCTGGTCGACCTCCAAAGTGAGTAGGTGGGAGGAGATTGTGAGCTTCTAGGATGTAGGAAGTTCTGTCAGTGACTATTGCTGATAGCAGTTTGGCTGTCGTGTTGAGCAGCGCGATGGGGCGGTACGCTTTTGGCATGGAGTAATCCGGCTTGCCTGGTTTGTGTATTATGACTGTGATTGACTTGCGCCATGGCTCGTAGTAAGTCTTGAACGTGAACACTGCGTTAAAAAGATGGAGTAAGTAATCTGACAGGACTGGACAACGTTGGAATACTATGTTGGCCACTCTGTCTGGGCCTGGGGCTTTATATGGGCTGAGTTTCTTGATTGCTCTGCTCAGTTGTTCATGTGTAATTTTGTGCCACCTTGCCGCTGCTTCCGGGTACTCTGGGTTGTCAGGGACTGACGATCTATCCGGCGGGGGCAGGAACAGCATCCTTGCTAGTAATTGGCTTTTGTCCTCGTTTGAGCTGGCTACTATCTCGTTGCCTGCTCCGTCAGTCGCCCTCAGGGTCGGTACTCTGACTTTGCTGCCATCGCCTGCTGGGTTGGCTATGTAGTTGTTTGCGGTCCATAGATCGCTGTTGTCCATTTCATCTAGCCATTCCTTCCAGTGTTCCTTTTTTGCATTCTTGATGGCCTTGTCGTACTCCTTGGCCTTTTCCTTGCACGAGCTGTGGCACGGGTGGTCAGTGATGGCTCTGAATCGGTAGGAGGTTTTACTTAGCGTTTTTAGCTCTTTACGTAGTTTCGTTAAGTCCTTGTTCCACCATCTCTTTTGATGCGGGTGGGGTCTTGATTTTGGGACCTCGGTCCAACTCGTTTTGAAGCTTGCACTTGAAGCTATCCCAATCTACTGCTCGGTAGTTCAGCATTGGAGTTCTGGATGAGTTGGTTAGTTCGACATTAATGCACGTGAGAATTGGAAGGTGGTCCGTATTGGGTCCCCAGTTTTCTGGGCTCGTGTCGCATGATATTAAGTTGTTCATTGTTGACTCTGTGCAGAAGACATTATCGGGTCTTGTCCAGTTCCTGGTGCTTGTCGCTTGAAGCATTGGCGTGCCTTTGGGCAGTGCTTGCATTAGTCCGTAGTCGGCTAGTAGGTCGAGTATCTTCTGGGATGCTTCCAGGGATGCTGGCGTGAAGAGGTGATTGTTCCTTTCCTCATCCCATAGCGGATGGTGCCTATTGAAGTCACCTAGCCATACCAGATGGTCATCGACTCTTGGTCTGATGACAGCGATGTTTCGAGTCAGGAAGTTTTCTATTGCCTCCAACATGCGACCGTGGGTGCAGTCATTGTATGTGTTGATCACTGTGCACGACCCTCCAGACGTTCTGATCTTGATGACCACTACATCTGCCAATGGAAAATCGATCTGCTCCCAAGAGTTAGTGCTGATCCTTGTACTGACGAACGTTACCGCTCGAGGCTTCTCGCCCCGTGCCAACTTGTTTGTTGGGTATACGACTCTCCAATGAATGTTGGCCCTCGTGTTGCCCAGTGTGTCTGTCGGGGGCTCTTGCAGCACTACAATGTCCCAGTTGTCTGCTAAGGGTCCATTAGTCAGTGAGAATAATGCGATGTGAGAATTATTAAGATTTTGTTGCCATATACGAAGTTGAGTTATGCCGCTGCCTTGTTTGGTTCTCTCAGGCATCGGGTGTGGCTGTCAAGGGGGTGGCATCTGCTGTCATTAAAGCATCGCTGTTTTGAGTGGATGGCTGGTGGGCCGTTTGGGGCGGGAAGTTGATTTGTGATTGCATGTAGCGGCTGGTCATTGGGGGTCCCCCCCGTCATCTTGGTTGTCCTCTGCGTGGAGCTGGTTGGCGTATCGTCATTGCTTCCCCGAGTGTTGTTTGGCGGAACGTGCTTCTTGTGTTGTCTTGGCTCGAGTTTGTGTTCATTGGTTTGGTAGGGATTAAGGGCGATGTTGGACGTGGGGGGAGTAGGACTTGTGTCCATGCTTCGCTGGTTGGGAAGTAGGGCATTGAGTTTTCTGGGGTTCATTTGTCCATTGCATTGCATTTCTTGATGAAGTCCGGGCATTGGCGGTCTGTGCTGGAATGAGTGTCAGTCTCACAGTTAACGCAGAATTTGGTACGGGGTGAACTGCACTGTGCAGTCCGGTGTGGCATGGTGCATGTGCCACATGTGTCCTCGTGGTGAGCACATTCCCTGGCCATGTGTCCTAGGCACTGGCATTTGAGGCACCTCATAGGTTCCTTCTTGTCTTTATGCAGACAAAGTCGTTCCATGTTGACATAGATGCCTTCTTTCAGAAGTTTGTTGGCCTGTTTCTGGGGACATTAGTGACAGTAGGACGTGTGCTACCCTTTGCTTGCTGTTGTGTTTTGTTGGATCCTTGATCCATCGTGCATGGTCTATGGAGCCTTCGGGAATGTCGTTCTCGCTTTCGATGCTGCAGAGGGTCTCCGGGCTTGTTATTTCAACGGATACGGGGAAGAACAGTACAATGATATTGTAGGCGCGTTCCTTGATGTTGATGTTGCTGCCAAGTTTCTCTAGGAATGTTAGTTTGTTGATTGGATCTTTTACCCATGCCACTGCCTCTTGGCTGTTGAGCTCGATTACAATGCCGTTGTTGCGTAGGCGGGTGACGGATTTCAACTGGATCCTGGGGCTTTCAGTTGACTCTACCGCAGTCAATGCTTGTTTCATTAGATTGATGAGGTCGTCCTTTGTGGTGTTGCTGTTGATTCTTGGGTGGTCATGGGCTGGGTCTAGCAAAATTTGTCGTTCTTTGATGGCCGAGTGTGCCCTAGCAATGCCTACTGGTGAGTTGATGCTCATTACTGCTGGGTGCGTGCCCTCTTGGATGTGGGACAAAAGGGCATTCCGGTATGGGGTTGGTGTCGGCATAGGCTGCAGAGTGGTGGAGATCAAGCTCTTTAGTTCTGCTACCACTTCCTTGACAGTTGCGATCTCGGCATGCAGAGTTTGTAGTTGATGATCTGTTGAAGCGTGGTTAGCATCATCGTCCTGGTCGGATACGTACCTTGTTTTCCCGTTCAGTTCCTCGATGCTAGTGTTCAGCTTGGCATTGATGTTGTTCAGAGAGTCGGCTGCAGTGAGGACCTTGGCGATCTGAGGTGAGATGGCTGCTACCACTGAGTTTTCGAGCTTCGACGTGACATTTTCAGTGATTGCCGCTGCCACGGTTGAGACGGAGATATCTTGCACCAGATAAGCTGCTGCCCATATTGCTGAGCGAGCCAAAGGGGTCACCCCTTTCATCTGGGATATGTAGAACAGGGCATGCGAGATGTGTTCCAGAGTCGCTTCTTCGCCCATTATGGTGAACTGATTCTTGTCCAGGAACTGCCTGCCTGCATCCTTGTCATGGATGCTTTCTCCTGGAGCGTTAATGACGTCCGCTAAGGGTTGCAGGCTGCTTCTGGTTGAGGGACGAGAGGTGTTTTGGCTTGGAGTGATGCCGGGGTTTGGCGCTTGTGGTCCTGCCCTTGAGGGCGGGCGCCCTGGCTGTGACATCGTGGTGGTTGTAGTACTACTGCTTGAAGGCTTTTTAGCGTTCAAAGGGATCTATTAATCACTACTATATGCCGTTGAGGAGTGCAGTGGGCTCTGCTCTTCACGATTCTGAACACCGGTTTTCGGGGTCCTAGTCGGGGTGCCAAGTGGAGCGGAGTCAAGAAGCGATAATGCCTTTCGTTATTTTCTATCTTATTCTATTATAGTTCGCCATCTATTGCAAGCGATGACGACGGCGTATCTACCATTGCACTTCAGCATCATGTTATGACGCTGAAATTTACATAAAGACAGACATGGGTTTTGTGCTGTTACTATCATTTGCCACCAGATGCAAAATGGACATCGCATGCAAAATGACTTGCACAGCCAGCAATACTACAAAAATTTTAAATCTAATACTGCAAACATTTAAATTAGGGTGTATTTATGCAGATTAGACACTTAGTTTTAAGAAAAAGGTGTTGTGGAAGCCACGGAACCTCAAACATTGACAGACATCAGAGCAGAACATGCAATTTTAGGTACTTGTAACCAAGATCTAGTCTGATCTGTTGCAGTAAATTACACAGATTTTTCTGGGAAGGTGCACTAGGTCCACCTGAAGGTGCTCACATATTCATTTCTGCAAATCAGACCATGAGAGACGTGTTATTCAAGAAACATTCTTCAAGCGTGACAAATGGCTGGTTAGGGGTATCACGCTGGGGCCATCATTCACACTCCGATTCGGCAGCACTCAGTATTTGCCCAGCCGAAACCAGTCGGACTAAGCGGACTCCGAATATGGCCAGCATGCCGTGTGTGACAATCTGTGACGAAATCTTGCATCTGATGTGAATTTTGACCCCTTCAGTTTGCATTGCTTCGGCTGTACTCAATTCATCACCAATGGCTATAAAACTTGAGAGGAATGTAGCTGAGACCTTATTCTACCTATATATGAAATATAAAATATATCTGTTGAGTTGTTGCAAAGTTATTCAAGATCTCGCAAAAGTTTTGCATCTGGTGTCGAATGATAGTATAATGCTTACTAAAAGTGTTCTAGAAACTTAGTGCGAGAAAGACATTTTTAAGTGTCCTGACTGTTCATACTAGTGAGCTACGTAGGCACACATATACGTACATGAAATTTGAAAACAGACAGCCAACGAAAGACATCCCGTATCAGTAATTTCATTCCTCCATACCTCCGATGGCCAACCAACCACAGGATCTCATGGCGCGGTGGATTTGAGATGGCATGCGCAACACCGTCTCCTTGTGAAGCTCGTTTGCGGTGCAATTCTCAGAGCACAGTACGAACCTACCCAACCCGCCCTCTCGCCCCGTGTACAGACACACCGTCGGTGGGCGGTCTGCAGTGAAATAGTAGAGAGTACCAGTGGATGTGTCAACCAGAGTGTATATGTTATCCATGTCCTTGACGTCATCATACGTTTTCTTTCCCTCCCCTGCGCAACGCTGGGCAAGCACGGAGCCACTAGTGGTATAGACGAGACGGGGCCGCGATAACCATGCACGATAGAGGTAGTGCGAAGCTTCTTCAACCTTCATAGCCCCTTTGACTCCGATGAGGAATGGCTGCGTGAAAAGAATACGTCCAGAAATCGAGTAGGCGATCATGAATGGAACGAGGATGAGGAATATTGTGGCACAGCCATAGAAGACAAGAGCAAGGGCTCCTGCTGGAGGGTTAAGCATCCTACATATGTTGTTTTTGCAATGCTCCGTGCTGTTGCTGTCTGGAGCAAACAGCCATGGGCTCAACTGCAAGGCGAAGGCATGGATTACTGGAATACTGAATACGGCTACCTTGGCAACCAGTCGACGGACACCAGATTTTGTCGTCCGAACACCGACTTCTGGAAAATCTTTCCATCTGATAGATGCAGCCCGGCAGCCATCGAGAACCAGTGCCCCCGTTTCTGTTACTCCAGCAACCTGAACCTCTGGTTCTATGTCCCAGAACTGCGCTTTGTACTGATCATCATCGGCATACCAGCAAGACTTGGATGGGATTTTCTCGGGAAGCATGCAAAGCATTCGCTCTGCGATACGGTACCCATCGTTAATCATCGAAAGTCGGGCTAGCGCCTGAAGATTGCTTTCAGGGGGGAAAGGCATGATTCGATGCTCAAAGAAGGCCATCAGGGCGTACGCCCTCTCGGCATCATAGGAAAGGTTATCTATTCCCTTCGACTGCCGAGATTGCACTTTCGGCGGAGCCTTCTCCGAGTCCTGGGAGGAATTGCCTCGACGCCAAATCATGGCCATCAGGAGAGTCAGATATTCCAACTTGTACAGGCGGTCCGTTCCACCGCAAGTAGTGACTACTGCAGCTTCCCCGCTATTGTGCCCGTAAGCAGAATTAGCGAGTTCCCGGAGAGTGATTATCGTCACTGGACCCTTCGGTCCAATCGTATATCGCAATTCCCTACTCAACATGATTTCTGGCAGTGTCCACACACGGTTACTCCAGCTCCTCCAACCTTGCCCGCTTTGAGCATTGGTGGGAAGGGCGACGAGGGTGAATGCAGCCCCGCGGTAAATGTCTGCTAATTGGTAGACATCAAGATGGTTCTCTTCATCTGAGTTGCCCATGCACTCTAGATCCAGCCAATAAGCCTTCATTTCGCACTGCAATGCCGCCGAACGGATTGACGAAATGAACTTTTCCTCCTCCTCTCCTCCCCCAGACTCCAGTATATCACTCTGGCAATAGGAGACGGAGAAATAACGATGGGAAGCAATCTTGTCATGATCATCGCAGACCTTCCAGACGTCATCGCAAAGAATAACAAGTCGACGAGGGTAATAACTGTGAGTTGTACTCTCTGGAGTAGAAGTAATGCCTGGAGCCATGGGAGGCAGGTCCTCTTCGTGCTTTC
Organism: Pisolithus marmoratus; assembly: GCA_024613145.1. Classification (NCBI taxonomy): domain Eukaryota; kingdom Fungi; phylum Basidiomycota; class Agaricomycetes; order Boletales; family Pisolithaceae; genus Pisolithus; species Pisolithus marmoratus. The sequence continues at coordinate 80,357 of JANFAE010000277.1, read as the reverse complement.
GACGAGGATGTAAAAGGCGGGTGAAGTTATTTGCCATAGAAGCAGCTCTGGAATACTTGACGTGCTCCCTACCCTTCCCGAACGCAGACTGCTCCTTCTGAGACCGGCTCGCCCATAAATGGCCCCAATAATACATGAGGTAAGGGGGATATTCTGCGACATTGGTGCCGCTTTCTATGCCTCCCTTTGGCAGACCATCGATCGGCCATAAAAGCAAATGAATGGAGCACATTAAGTATATGACCGGCCAGCATAGTATGAAAAGCAGTATGTCCATCGTCGAGCAAGTCTTGGGGCGGAAGAGCGAAACAACAAGTTTGGGGATCCTCCGAGTCCGATCGGTGATCCTGACCTGCTTGAACTGGTTTGTTCCACGAGAAGTTGGTTTCACCGCTTGGACGACAAGCTCCGCACATTGTCCAGTATCAGGATCCATGTGTCTCTGTTTGTCGTTATGTGTATGCTTCCGAAGGTTGATATCATAGCGACAGCTGCGCCCTTCAGACGTAAACGGGAGGGGTCGCATGTTGGTCTGGGGCATAACATCGGTTTAAGAGCTGATGGCAGGTATCTACAGACGCACCTAAACAGGTAGACCAGAGGAGGGGAAGTGTACCACGGATGCAAAGTTTGTAAGACTTGCAACCTCGACACAACAGAAAGGATTCTCAAGATCCTACTCGAATTTCCAAACGAAAAGATCTGGTATTTTCTGAGGTAGTAAAGAGCGTCCCCGCAACAGTACGATGAAAGGCCCCTTTTATAGGGTGTCTGCTAGGCACGGAATATCATATTGGTACGGGAAAGGCAGGATCGAACCGTCACGTTAGTGTGTATGGCAGAAATGTTTTGACACGGAGTCTGCTGGCAAAACGGTTGGCGAAATGGCAAAACGGTTGGTGAAATGGCAAAATGGTTGGCGGAATGGCAAAAGACGGAAAAATTGCTCGCTGTGTTTCTAAGTAGTTTTAGGTATCATGCCTACACAGCGGATGTAACTGGTGAGACCTTCTGGCGACATGAGTGAAGAAACATCCCACTTTTCCGTGCTATCAGAACCCTATTGAATGGCACTGATATCTTCGTGGAACCCTGCAGGTGAGACCTGCCTCCACCCGCTCGAGCTCCTCCCAGGAATACACTGCACCTTGAAGAACCTCTGTCTCAAGGGCACTACCCGCATGCTCGCCAGCTCCTACAGCCGAGTCTGCTTTCTCTCGCTCAAGGCCATCAAAAGCTTGGGCAATTTCATCTTCTGCGATTGATTCCGGTCCAGCAAACTCGTCTGAATCTCCAATGTCAGTACCAAGTGGTGGAACCCATGAGAAATGCTTCTCAAGCTCGGTAACAACATTCATGTTGACACTGGCCTGTGCATATGCGCATGCGTGCAGTGAGGTGACTTTCCCGGGGCATGGACCATCTTCCATAGTTGATAGTGTACGTGCTTTGCTAAGCGATTCAAATGTCTCGACAGAGAGGTTGCAACTGCTGTGGGAGATTTTCGAGTGGACATGAAAACCAACTTCTGTATTTGACTGTACACTACTGCTAGTAGTACCGTGTGCAACAAATATTGATTCTGCCAATATCTGCCATAGCCCCTTGTTCTACTGTCGGCAATTGCCAAATGGCAAAATGGCAACTATCTCCCAAGTGAAACGTCAACTGTAGAGAAGCCTATCAGGAAAAACACTTTGACAGGTAGCCACGTGTAAAAGGTACGTAGATCCCTAGCCTCCTTGAGGCACGTGTTATATATTGATACAAAGCTGTCACCAAGTGACATGGTGTGTGACATAGTCATCACAACCAAGTACTCTCCAGTAGCGCATTGGAGATGTAGTAGCATTCTCTGAATTGTACCGAGACTACGTAGACTACATAGACATTATGGCGAGACCGTGAATCACTTGATAACATCCAATAACTTCCAATAACAGAGTGTGACATGAGAGTGGTACATGGGCTGATTCACTTATGCGAACATTGGAGTTGATTGAGTAGTGGACATCCAGAGCACGATCTATACAGGAAATGATGTAGTGTTAAGTACTATGAAGCCAAGTACTAGTGCGCCAGTGCGAACATTAAACTTGGGGTATGCAGCCTTGCTCGACTGCAAAACGCGAAGATAACAACGAGAGACGTCTGGGATTGGTCTCCGACCGTCTACGAATGTATAATGGGGAGATTCGGTGTCTCCAATGGTCTCAAAAGTCTCAGAGGGGTCTCAGTCAGGTCACTGGGGAGCACGCGTGCGGAAATTAGAATATTTCGAGAACGGCTGGAAGGACCAAGGAGCGGTATATATGTACTGCCGGATAAGCTGTCGCCGATTACCACACGCAGGGGAGAACCGAGGAAGATATGCGCCCCAGAGTGGCACTACCCTGCGTGAGCACGAAAAATAGAATAATTCGGGAACGGCGCGCGTGCACATCGGGTTTTCGGTATTGTCTGGTAGGCCTCGTCGGGTAGAGTTGACATTGTGGAGGCCAGTTGCACACGGGGGCTTCGGTCTATGATGACTGGAGTGACGTGGTTTCCGGGGCCGATCGAAGCCAGTGGCAGTGCCGATGACTCCGTGGCACAGTTGTTGCCATTGCAATGACAGGAACCGTCATGATACTATCGTTTACCGCGTTATTGTGTTGGGATGGTCGGTACACATGGATCAATCGACTGAGTGGTGCATTTAAACATCCCCTATGATTCTGATAAGTTTCCGAATCTGGCCCAGCTACCGCTATATCAGGGCAGGCGAATCGTGCAGAGTCGCATCGTGAACAATAACGTGAGGTGGGTCGGCCCTAGTTCCTGCCTCGGGTTAAAGTCCTGGAAGGTTCTCGAGCTAATACGGGAGTCATCCAGCAATATGTGGAATACACCCTACTGCACATCAGTTTAGTTCTGGAGGACAGCGCACCATGACCCACCATCGAACATACATATCCTGAGCATGGCCAGTGAATGGCTGGTAACATTAATTATTGGTCGGGTTGACGTCTATGTGAATCTGGTGCGTCGAGTTTAGCCTAGCGAAAGTATTCGATCATGGTTTGGGTGCGTGACAAGTTTGTCTTCTATGCGACTACAACCCTCCTGAGTGTACACGTTGTCCATAAAAGGATATGGGGAAGTATATTTGAGAGAGGCGGGGTCAGCCAATTGCCTTTCTTTGTTTTTCTACGACGACGACGACGACGTTTCGAAATTAATTTTTAATTCTTCCATGCCAGCTCGCCGAGTCGCTCGTTTCATTCTGTGCGCCGTCGTCGCGGTGCTCGCCCAACCCGACCCTGCAGACCCGACTCCGCTCGTCGACAAACACTACAACTACCCGGATGGAATCGTAAGTGGTACTGTCAGTGCAGAGACAACGCTGACACGCCAGGTGAACAGCCCTACCAAGTGGATTATAATGCCGCTGCCATCCGCGGTCCCCAAGTAGGCTACAACATCTGCAACTCCACGACGGAGAATCAGCAGTCCATGTGCCAGACGTCGTTCGTTAACCACATTGACGGTACGTACGCGCCTCGGTGGTGTATGGCCCGGCGGCTGACACTCAATCAGACTTCTGCTTGTGGGCACCTCCAAAGCCAAATTCGACCATTGGCCAGACCGAGGCAGAGGAAGTCGCATGGTGCACGAAACACGGTCACGGTACACGTCTCATTCCGGACGGTGCTCTCCACGGCGTACAGGTCCTCAAGACGCCCGATTACATCCAGATCGCCGGTTTCATCGACCAGTCGAAGATCAACTTGACTCCGGACGACTATGGAGGGGAACTCGATCCTCACGGTGCTGACCTGGTATATTGGCTGCGACGATGGGCGTATTCCGGCTGACGGTTGTTTAGCGTGGAAATCCGTTGGGTGGTCTCATGTACTCCAACGCGTTCCCTGGCAGCAACGGGAACAATAACTCCTACCAGCAAGTTATCGACTGGACCAAGTAAGGCATCGTCGTCTTCTTGACCGGTGGTATCTGATCGTAGCGTAGTTTCATGGGTGCCAACGCTTTCTGCATCAAGGTGTGCGACCCTGCGAAAAACACCGGTCCAGCCCTCTGCCAAAACATCTACGATCGTCTCGGATGTGCGTACAATGCACCTAATAATGCCAAAAACGGCACGTTTGAGGTCTGTGATGCGGACAACATGACACCGCCTGGCGTGTATGTCTCTGGGGGTGCGACGATGACGTATTTCCAACCTCCTGAGTCATTGGGTCCGATCACCACCGTTCCCTATACCCCTGTGGTACCTTCGTCTTCAAACTGCGTAACCTATCCTTCAGCCGCCCTCTACACTGCTCTTCCCAAGAGTACCAACTCGGCGTTGGCAGCCCAGTCAGGAAGCAGCGCTTCTGCTACGGGTACGAAGTCGGGGTCTGCTAGTGCACCCGCTGCGACATCTAGCAGCGCTGCCGCTGTCATGGGTATCTCGGTGACAGCTGGATGCCTGGGGGTACTGTTTGCCATGGCGTTCCTGTCATGAATGACATGTCTCAGAGGGTGCAGAATCATCGTCTTGGCGATTCGTAGTTGGTGTGGACCTGGACCAGGTGGTGTGGTTCCGTTATTGTCTGGATCGCATTCTGGCCTTTTTCGTACGATATCAATCATCGATAATATTGGGACACTCCTTTTGCATGGACCCTAATCATTTGTATTTTTCAGTTTTTCACGGACTCGCATCATACCATCATATCACCATTATGTTTATAGAACATTTGATGATGATCTGTAATCGATCTTCATTCGTAAGGCAGTCTTGGCATGCGTGCGTGATCTCTGTGAGGTGGGATGAGGATTACAATGGGGGTGACGTCGATGGGGCTGTGGAACTTCCTTTGAACTGCCTCCTCACTGCTTCCAATAAGTGATCAAAACTCGCAGCACTGCTAATCGGCTTCATTATATACTCGTCATTTTACCACTCCCGCCGGTTGCGGTCTCCAGTCTTCGACGTCAGCACGACGAAACCGCCAACTAGTTACGCCGAGAGAACGAATGCCCCACGTCCCCAAGAAGGCCCAAAAACTTGGGCGAGCGCTCAAAACAGCCGCCAAGTTCCCAGTTCGCGTGTCGGGTGGACGTGGATCTGGAAGAGCCCACCTCTCGCCTTCTCCTGGAGAATGTCCGGTCGTAGTTCTCAGAGTGCAGGTATTGGCGTGCAAGGACCTAGCCATGAGAAGCAGGGGTGTCATGTGTGATCCGTGAAGTTTCTTTCCCACTTTACAGCCGGTAAAATGAGTACTGATCAAGTTGAACAGATTCGTCGTCGTTTCTCTCCTTAACACCCGACATCACACTCCCGTTCTCAAACGAACCTCCAATCCCGACTTTTCTAGTAAAGACACGACGTTCGACTTTCCTTTGTACCTTTCCCTCGCAGATCGGCTCGGTGCCCTCGAAATCGTGGTGTGGGACAAAGATGGGATGATCAAGAAGGAGTATTTGGGCGAAGTTCCGTTGGCATTGGAAGATTGGTTCACGGAGGAACAAGGAGGGTTTGGGTTCTATGATGAAGGTAACAAGGTACGTTCTGTAATGCTATATCGACGTCCACAGCCTTATCATTGCTTTCTTCTCAGCCTCTTTCTCTCAAACTCGTATCCACACGCGCGGCGACATATCCCTTTGGCTCCGTAATGATCAAGCTTGGTTTCATTACTCCTCCGCTGTCGCCTGCCAACGGGGGAGTTAACGGTGGTGGAACGCAGATGAGCTTCGAACAGATATATGCAGAGTTTTGCAAGCGCTCGAGACCGTCTCTCGTTTCTGCGCCTCCTGTGAGTACGGCCCTCCCTTTTTTGTGGTCGGTGCGTTGACATTTTGGCGCCTCTTCTGGTTTGCGTGGGTGTGGGGTAGACGGAAGGCATAGGTACGCTACGTTCCCACTTAACCGGACCAGCCTTCGAAGACGACGGCGGCATAAGTTCCGACGACGAGGACGAAGGAAGCTCGGACGACTCAGATGACTCCGACGAGCCGTCCATTCCGCGCTTAACCCGTCTCTTCATTCCTTCGTTTCCCTCCAGAGACAGAACCGAACAGAGCGGGCGATCACCGAACACGGTGAGACCCTCACCGAACTTGGATACTGCAACTGCGACTCCGACGCCTATCACTCCTACGGGTAAGACCAAGCTACCGAGATTATTCCCGAAAAGACCGCCGTTATCTACCCGACCCTCGTATGAGGCCGCGCCTCCCGTGATTACCCCATCTGCGTCATCAGGCGGCAGCAGCAGCAGCAGTAGCGCGAGCGGGAGTGCTGGTACTAATGGTGCTACTGGTATTCCTGACACTACTGCTGCTGCCGTTGCTGCGGCTGGTAATGTCCCCGCTATCACCGTTGCCCCTGCACCCATGTTGTCCGCAGCTTCGTCCCCTCCAACAGTAGTTTTACCTCCAGGCAGAGGACACCGTCGGTCCATGAGCGCCGGCGCAATTCCCACGCTGACGGGTTCCAGGATGAAGTTTAGCCGTAAGTCAGGGGCATCCCAGAATAATTACGAGTACAATTTTTCGGCGGCGAATGATATTGTTGGGATCGTGATGTTGGAGGTACAGGGTGCGACGGATCTACCAAAGTTGAAGAATAGTGAGTGGTGCATTGCTGTGTCGCGATGTATATGTGCTGATAGGGTGATTGTCCACGCGATGGCAGTGACGAGGACGGGCTGGGACATGGACCCGTTCGTAGTGATCTCCTTTGGGAAGAAAGTCTTCCGTACGCGTGTCATTCGCCACTCTCTCAATCCTGTATGGGACGAGAAACTGCTCTTCCACGTCCGTCGGTACGAGACCTCGTTCAAAGTCATGCTTACAGTTCTAGACTGGGACAAACTCTCTTCAAACGACTACGTTGGCGACGCCAAGTTTGACATTTCCGATCTTGTCAAGGACGCGCCGCAACCGCGCGCCGGACTTGGGTTATATGACTTGGACGAAGATGGAAGTCACGCGATGAAGGAGTTTAACATACCGCTTGGGACATCGAAGGAGGTAGCTTGGGAGGCGAGACATACGCCCATGTTGCGTTTCAGGTATTTAGATTCCTCTCTTCTTTGTTTGCGCGTGTTGGGGTAGGGCGCGGGGGGTACGAAAGGCGCGTGTTCACTCATTGGTTTTTTAATCTAGGGCCAAATTCCAACCATATGCGTTACTTCGGCAAAGGTTCTGGGCGCAGTATCTCAAGCAATACGATGCAGACGACACGGGCACGCTTTCACATGTCGAGTTGACTTCCATGCTGGATTCGCTTGGCTCGACGTTATCTGCGCAAACTATCGATTCGTTCTTCACTCGACACGGTAAACGCCCGGCTGAGGACGAGTTAACTTTTCCAGAGGCCATTCACTCTCTCGAGGCGGAGCTATGCAGACCCAAGAGCGAGAGGAAACGATTGAACACTGAGGATAGTTTTCCGGATAGTTCGCCGGACACACCTTGGGGGGGAGTAGTAGGCGCAACGGGTGATGAGCCAGGCACTCTGGGAAGCAGTAGCAGACCGTTTTTGTTGGATGAGCTGGATTTCTCGGGGCCGTCGTTGGGGACCGCGTTTATGCATGGGAATGAATCGACGATGGCGACGTACGTGGAAACCTATTCGACGGAGCCGAGTGAACGTCCGCTGGTACAAGTGGCGGAACCGCTTACGACGACGACGAGCTCATTTGTGACCCCCTCGGGATGGGGAGGCGGGAGACAGGACTCGTATCCTTCTTCGGAACCGGAAGATATGGGTTCTGCTGCATCCACGGTCGGAGAAGATCGCTTCGAACGGGTGATTAACGTGAAGAACTGTCCGTTGTGTCATCGACCGAGGATGAACTCGAAAGCGGAGGTGGATATCGTGACGCATCTTGCGATCTGTGCGAGTAAGGATTGGGCGAGGGTCGACAGGATTGTCGTGGGCAATTTCGTGACTGCAAGTCAGGCGCAGAGGAAGTGGTATACGAAAATTATTACGAAGGTGTCAAGTGGTAATTATAAACTAGGAGCGGTGCGTTTCTTAGGCTGTGCTGTAAATATAAGATGCTAACGCTTCTCATTTTTAGAATTCTGCGAATATCATCGTGCAGAATCGTATGACCGGCCAGTTGGAAGAGGAAAAGATGCAGGTCTATGTCCGGCTCGGGATTCGGTTGTTGTACAAAGTAAGTTTCCGTTGCGGTACCGTCTTTAATTGATGTGCTGATCGTGGATCAGGGAGCTCGGGGGAGGATGGAAGGCGCTAGGGCACGTCGACTTCTCAAGTCGTTGACGTTCAAGCAGGGTATGAAATACGACTCACCGGAGTCTGTCCGGGACATACAGCCCTTCATCGATTTCCATAGGCTTGACGTCCGCGAGATCCTTGATCCCATCGAGTCCTTTAGTGCGTCGTCCTCTTTCTTGCTATTTGTCTCGCTCTAACGTTGTCACCGATGCTCGTAGAGACCTTCAACCAATTCTTTTATCGGTATGCATTCGTTATGCCACTTCGAGACGTCTGCGGCTCACGCCTACGGTTGTTGACTTAGGAAACTCAAACCTACTGCCCGACCGCTGGAATGCCCTGATGATCCCTGCCGACTAGTCAGCTCGGCTGACTGCCGTCTCATGGTATTCGAGAGCGTGTCAGACGCAACTCGGCTTTGGATTAAAGGAAGGGAGTTCACGATTGCGAAGTTACTTGGCGACGGTCATAGGGATCAGGCCGAGCGGTATTACAATGGCTCATTGGCGATCTTCCGTCTTGCACCGCAGGATTACCATCGGTTCCATGTACCGGTCGACGGCACGATTGGGAAAATGACGGATATTTCTGGAGAGTATTATACAGTTAATGTGTGTCGGCGTCTTCTATCTCTTTCTTTCTCCCTTTTGTGGGCCCGAACTGATGTATTAAACAGCCACAAGCCATCCGGAGCGCGCTGGACGTGTACGGTGAGAATGCGAGGAAGATTATACCCATAGATAGTCCCCAATTCGGACGCGTTATGGCAGTGTGTGTCGGTGCGATGATGGTAGGCAGCATTCGGACAGTGGTGCACGAGGGACAGAAGGTATCGAAGGGAGACGAGTTAGGATATTTTGCATTCGGTAAGTGCTGTATATTTGGTTCTAGTAGCCTCTGCCATGGTGTCTGACATGGTACAGGGGGTTCGACAATCGTCATGCTCTTCGAGAAGGGGGTGGTGGAATGGGACGAGGATCTACTAATTAATGGTCGCGCCTCGCTGGAAACGCTTGTTCGTGTGGGGATGGGCATTGGGCGGTGCCGAAACCGGTCTGCCAACGAGAGTTACACCAGATCATTACAAGGGAGATCCCGGGAGGAGCATGGCGATAACGATGCATGGTTCCTCAGGACTTAATTATTAGATATAAATCCACTTGTTGCTGAGGCTTTAGCAATCAATTATAGCATGCTGCATAATATGCAAGCCATTTTGCACACATTGGGGTGAATGAATTTGACAACGTTGAGTTGATTACGAAATTGTGCAGGTTGAGCCACGTGATGATCGTGGGATGTGCTAGGGTGCGGCACGTTTCTGGCAGCCACAAATCCACACCCTCCACCTCCATCTTGAACCGTACGCTTACCGCTTCCTACGACATTCCAGGAACTTCGTCTTTCATTGTTCATGACTGTTGGCTGTTTCAAAGGATTTCAGTGTTGTTGTGGGCAGTCGCCTTCATGTGACGAGCCTCAACCAAGTAAGTGTTTTACTTCTGACGCTTGGAACAAGTCTAACAACATTAATGACCAATGGCCCCCTCTTCATGCTCTCTTATTAACTTAGATTCTGCGGAAGCCAAGTTAAATATCGTCCCTATATCTCGTTTTCGCATTCTGGTTGTTGGGCGAGCAAATGCAGGCAAAACAACAATTTTGCAGAGGATCTGTGATACTATGGATCCACCAGAGGTATTTAATGGACAAGGAAAGAAGGTATGTATCTTGCACTGTACTTGTGCGAGAATGACAACATGTTTGACCATACTCAGTTGGACACTTCTGTGGTACAGGGGTCACAATTGGTGAGGTTGTCCTCTAAATATTATGTATTGTAACCTGAACGTATCCAGCGTGGCCACCACAATGTTGAGAATGAACTGGTCTTTGGAAGCAATCCAGGCTTTGTATTTCATGATTCATGTGGGTTTGAGGCTGGGAGTGGAGAGCAGTTTGACATGATGAAGAAATTTATGATGGATCGCGTGAAGACACCCAAAATGGAGAAGAGAATCCATGCCATTTGGTATGGGTACCATAATTAATATTCAACACATTGATATTCTTATTGTTGATTTAGGTATTGTATTCCTTTAAATGAGAGTCAGAGGATGATCATGGCAGCTGAGAAGAAGTTCTTCGATATCTTTGATACAGCACATAGTGAGTAGGGTGGACATCCTATCTTTCCCTATTAAACACATGGCTCTACACAGCTCCTGTAATTGTGCTGCTGACAAAGGCGGATACCTTGACTCTGGAAGCAGTGGAGGAGGGTATGAAGGAGGGTCTGAGTGAAGATGATGCCTGGCAGGCTGCTGCAGAGGTGGAAGTAAGACTTCTGAAGAGTTATGAAGAGATGGTAAAGGAATGGCTGGACAACCACAGATTTCCCCCTTATGACTATGTGACACTGACTCGTCAGTACACTAAATGTTGACTTGAGGATGGGAGAGCTAATGGAAATGGGGCAGGGATGCATGAGAAGGGTGCAGCATGTACAAGCCTGCTAACATGCACAGCAAATGCATTGGGTGAAGAAGGGTTACAGCAACTGTTCATATCAACACAGCAGGTCAACATGGAAGTGTGCATGGAATTTGCTATAATGAGGTAAGTAATAAGTTGAATATATGAAGTGGGCTAATGTCTACAAGGGCTTTGAAAAATTGCATGGGGAAACAGGGTAACAAGATGGGACCAAATACTCTGGCATCCATTTTGGCAAGATGGTTCCCATTTGTAAGGAAGATTGGAGTATTATCAATGAGATACTAATTAATGGATAGAAAGTTGGTGGAATTCTAACAATTACTATGTTTATGCTGAATGAGATACAAACAATTATGAATGTTTTGATAGTGGGTGAGTGGCATCATGGCAGGTGGCAGATGCATGCTAACCATCTTTACTGCCACCATGTTTCACTTGGGTTCATAGAGAGTGAGTGTTGTCATGGTGGGGATTAGTGGATGCATGCTGACCATCTTCCCTTTTGTATGTGGGTTCACAGGAAGTAAGTGCATGCATGGCAAGTAGTGATGGATGCATACTAACCATCTTCACTGTCACACTGTGACACTTGGGTTCATAGGCAGTGAGTTCACAAAGACATGGAAGGTGATGGTGGATGGATGCTGACCATCTTCCCTGTGACACTTTGGTGCATAGTTTGTGAGTAGAGAGAGATAGCAGGGGATGGTAGTTGCATGCTGACAATCTTGCTGCCACCCTGTTGCACTTGGGTCCATAGGCAGTGAGTGGAGCCACAGTGGTGGTTGTGGATGCAAGCTAACCACCATCCATGCCACACTGATGCATTTGGATTCATAGGCAGTGAGTGGAGTTATTACAGGTGCTGGGGATGCATGCTGACCATCTTCACCTGACTTTAATGCACTTGGGTTGATAGGCAGTCAGTGAAGTCATGACAGGCAGCAGTGGATATGTGCTGACTATCTTCACTGCCACCCTGGTGCAATGTGTACACAGGAAGGCAGTGATGTTATGTGCAGTGGTTTTGGGTCATGCTGACCATATTTACTGTCACCTGGTCACAATTGGGATCATAGGCAGTGAGTGGAGTGATTGCAGGTGATGGTAGATGTATGCTGAACATCTGCACTGTGATATCCTATTGCATCTGGGTTCATAGGAAGTGAGTGGACTAATAAGAAGTGGTGGTAGGTGTTTGCTGACTATCATCACTGTCACCCTGGGCCACTTTGAGTACACAGGAAGTCAGTGGGGTCATGGCAGGTGGTGGTGGTGATATGCTGACCATCCTCCTTGCCACTGTGTTCCACTTGGCTTCACAGGCAGTGAGTAGAGTGATTGCAGGTCATCAGTAGATGCATGCTCACCATCTTCAATACCACTCTCTTACACTTGGGTTAACAGTTGGTGAGTGGAGACTGGGAAAGATGCTGATGGGTGCATGATGACTACTGTCTATGCCACTCTGTTGGCCTTGGGTTGACAGGCAGTAAGCAGAGTCATGCCACATGCTGGTGGATGCATGCTGACCATCTTGACTGTTGCCTTGGGTGCACTTGGATTTATAGGAAGTGGGTGGGGGTCATGGCAGATGGTAGTGGATGCATGCTAATCATCTTCACTATCACCTTGTTGTACTGGGTTTCACAGACAGTGAGTGCAGCCACTGCAGGTAATGGTGGATGGATGCTGACCATCTTCAATGCACTCTGTTGTACTTGGGTTCATAGGTAGTGAATGGTGACAAAGTAGGCAGTGGTGGATTCATGCTGACTGTCTCCACCATCTCTCTGTTACACTTGGGTTTATAGGCAGTAAGTGGAGTAATAGCAGGGGCAGTGGATGCATTCTAACCACCCTCAATGCTACCTCGTTGCATTTGGGTTCATAGCAAGTGAGTGGAGTCATGGTTGATGATAGTGGATGTGTACTGACCACTTTCACTGTCACCCTGGTGCCTTTGGGTTCATAGGAAGTGAGCAGTCTCAATGCAAGTGGCAGTGGTGGCATGCTGACCAGCTTCATTGTCTCCCTGCTGCACTGGGTTTATAGGCAGTAAGTAAAGTCATAGCTGGCAGTAGTGGATATATGGTGACTATCTCCACTGCTCCACTGTTGCATTTTGACACATAGATTGTGAGGGCAATCATGGCAGGGGGACGCATACTGACCACACTCCCTGCAACTCTGTTGCACTTGGATTTATAGGCAGTGAGTGGTGCAATGGCTGATGGTTATGGGTTCATGCTGACCACCTTCATCTCTACCACCCTGTTGCACTTGGGTTCGTAGGCTGTCAGTGGGGCCATGATAGATAGTAGTGTGTGCATGCTGATGACCTCCACTCCACCCTGTTGCCCTTGGGTTCATAGGAAGTGAGGAAGTCATGGCTGGTGCTTGTAGACCCAAGCTGACCATTTTTCAATGTGACTCTGTTGCACTTGGTTTCATAGGCAGTGAGTGGAGTCAAGGCATGTAGTAGTGGATGCATACTGACAATCTTCAATGTTGTGCTGTTGAATTTTGGGGTCATAGGCAGTGAGTGGAAGCAGGTGGTAGTGTATGCATGCTGACAACCTGTACTGTTATGCTGCTACACTTGGGTTCATAGGAAGTGAGTAGAGTCATGGTAGGTGGTAGTGGATGCATGCAGACCATCTTCCCCTCTGCCCTGTTTCATTTGGGGTCACAGAGAGTCAGTGGAGTTTATGGTATTCAGTTATGGATGTGTGCTGACCATCTTCACTGCCACACTGTGGCACTTGGCTTTATAGACAGTGAGTGAAAACATAGAGAGTGGTAGTGTATCCCAGCTGATCATCATCACTGCCACCCTGTTGCACTTGGGCTTATAGGCAGTATGTGAAGTCATGGCAGGAGGCAGTGGGTGCATGCTGACCAGTGTCCCTTCCCCCTGCTGCACTGGCATTGATAGGCAGTAAGTAGGGACATAGTAGGTAGTGGTGGTGCATGCTGACCTGATATCATCACATTGCACTTTGGTTAATAGGAAGTGAGTGGCATCACATGAGGTGGTGGACACATGCTGACCATTGTCCATGCCACCTGGTTGCACTTGGCTTCATAGGCAGTGAGTGGAGCCTTAGCAGGTGGTGATGCATGCATGCTGACCATTGTCATTATCTCTCTGTTGCCCTTTGGATCCTAGAGAGTGAGCATGAACTCATGACAGTTGGGAGTGGATGCCTGCTGACCATCTTCATGGTTGCCCTGTTGCACTGGGTTAATAGGCTGTGAGTGGAGTCATGGCAGGTGGTGGTGGATGCATGCCAACCACCAACCCTTCTCCCCTGTTTCACTGGTATTCACAGGCAGTGAGTGGAGGCATGGTGGGTGGTGGTAGATGCATGCTGACTAGCTTCACTGCTTCCATGCTGCACTTTGGTCAATAGGAAGTGAGTGGAGGCATGGTGTGGGGTGGTGGACACATGCTGACTATTTTCCATGTCACCTGGTTGCACTTGGCTCCCTAGGAAGTGAGTGGAGCTACTTATGGAAGGGGGTGGTGGATGCATGCTGACCATCTTCACTGTCACCCTGTTTCCTTTGGGATCCCAGAGAGTGAGTGGGCTCATTGCATTGAGGAGTGGATGTGTGCTGACCACCTTCCATGTCACCCTGTTGCACTTGGGTTAATAGGCTGTGAGTGGAGTCATTGCAGGTGATGGGTGACATATGCTAACCTTCTTCACTGCCTCCCTGTTGCACTTTGGTTCATATGCAGTGAGTGGAGCCATGGCAGGTGTTGGTGGATGCATGCTGACCATCTTCCCACCCCCCTGGTTGCAATTGATTTCTCAGAGAGTGAGTGGAAACATGACAGGTGGTGATGGATACATGCTTACCATCCTTACTGTAACCCTATTGTATGTGGGTCCATAGGCAGTGAGTTCAGTCATGGCAAGTGGTGGTGGGTGTAGGCTGATTGTCTTCACTGCTGCCTTATTGCTTTGGCTTCACAGCTAGTAAGTGTAGTCATGGCAGCTGGTAATGGATTTGACCTGACCATCTTCACTCTCACCCCACTGCCTCTGGTTTTATAGACAGTGAGCAGTGTCATTGTTGGTGGTGGTCACAGCATGCTGATCATAAGTTCCCTGTAACCCTGCTGTGCTGTCCACAGGCAGTGAGGGGCATGTTTGAAAATCATGTGCAAGTGTGCTGACCATCTTTGCTGCCACTCCACTGCATTGGGTTCATAGGTAGTGAGTGGAGATAGGGCAAGTGGTAGCAGATGCAGCTGACTACCTTCCCTGCCACCCTTGTTACCCTTGGCCTCACAGGCAGTAAGTGCACCTATCACAGGTGGTGATGTATCCATTCTGACTATTTTGTCATCCTGGTGCACTTGGCTTCATAGGAAGTGAGTGGAGCCATGGCAGGTGGTGATGGGTGGATGCTGACTATCTTGACTGCCATCTTCATGCACTTGTATGCATAGGTGGTAAGTTGAGGCATGGCTGGCTATATTGGATGCATGCTGATCACCTTCATGGCTGCCTTGTCCTCATTTGTTGCATAGTCTGTGAGTGGAGTTGTGGAAAATGGTTGTGGATGCTTGCTGACCATCCTCCCTGTCACCCTGTTGCCCCTGGGTTCATAGTTAGTGTGTGCAGTTATGCCAGGTGACAGTGGATGATTCTGACTGCCTTCCCTTCCCCCTTTTGTGCATTGTTTCCTAGGCAGTGAGTGGACCCATGGCCAGTAGTGGTGGGAGGATGATACTGACTATCTTTACTGCCACCATGTTGCACTTGGGTCCATAGAAAGTGAGAAAAAGTCATGGCTGGTGGTTGTGGACAGCTGTTAAACATCTGCAATGCCATCCTGTTGGACTTGGGTTTATAGGCAGTCAGTGACATCATGGCAGGTGGTGGAGGATGCATCCTGATTATCCTGATTATCACCCTGGTGCACTTGGGTTCATAGCAAGTGGGTAGAGTCATGGCAGGTGGTGGTGGGTGGATACTAACCATCTTCACTTCCCCCTTGATGCACTTGGCTTCATAGGCAGTGAGTGGAGTCATGGCAAGCAGTTGTGGATACATGCTAAGCATCTTGAATGTCACCCTGTTACACTTGGATTCACAGACAGTGAGTAGTGTCATGGCAGGTGATAGTGAATGTATCCTGACCACCTTCCCTGCCACCTGTGCTCATAGGCAGTGAGTACAGTCATCAATGGTGGTGAAGTCATGCACAAATGAAGAAGCCAAACCTGTTGAACAGTTGCTTTAAGATCTTCTTGCATTGCTCATGCCCTATAGAGAGCCTTTTCTGCCTTTTTCTTTGTGATTCTCAGCTTGGTTAATTACTGGACTAACATCTGTCCTCCACTGCAGCAGTAGCAACCAATGACTCACTAAGCATGATTGTTTCACTTCTTTCTTGAAAAAGGCAGCAATATCTGATACTTCTTTAAGTATTTGGTTAGTATCAACCTTGGGCTTCTGTGGAAGGCCAGAGGAGCACTTAGATGAGGTGCGCAGGTGGCACAGAGTTAAGTGCGAGCACATGGTGGGCATGGTTTGGTGCAGGTATGTCCAGTCACAACATGACATGGGCCTGAACTCTTATATGCCTTCCAGCACAAAGGCACTGCTTGTGCTCCTATTCACATCATAATAATTCATATGCTCACTCTTCACATTTCACATCTGATAAGTCTCCTTAACTTGAATCATGTCATCCCCATGTCATTTCCATACTCCAATTTGGTGCTAATGATCGCTCGAACACAAAGGCATTGATGCCATCATTGTCCATCTGTGCATCCATGTTTCACACTCCTGTCCTCACTGTGATTTTAATTAGGTTCTTGTCACCTGCCATCAATGCAGCCTGGTGGGACCCAGTCTGCTGCCAATGTCATGCCCATTGTATCACCATCTATCATTTCAGCATAAAGGCATTGGCATTATGCTTCACATTCCACATCCACAGATATGTACTGATCATGAGCAGTGCTTTGTGATATTCCCTTTCTGGCCTTATACCTTGGCACTACAAGGCCATGTGGCATTGTGATTAAGAACTGTTTTACCAAATAAGGCAGTAATTCTATGGTGTGGCAGTTTAGCATGTTATAAATTAGGCCAAAAGATGGTTTTCCTTTGTCCCTTCACTATGTTTTCTGTCATGTTGGCACTGATGCTTTCCTATGACAAGAGTAGGGTTAGGGTTTAATAGCACCTTTGTTCCACCAGGGGTTAGGCTTAGGTGGCTAAATCCTGCTTGTCTACTAGTCATTTATCACCATGATACCAATTCTCACTTACAATAATAATGCATAATATGTACAAGTGTGAGGGAAAGATTTCATGTAAAGAGGATGTGTGCAAGTGTAGGTGAGCAGGGTTGGTGGCCAATGTGACAATGTCCATGGTTCACATCTTTTCCAGGATCAGCTAAGTAGTTGATAGTGACTCTGACAAATGAACTAATGCATAGCCAACACATTCACATATCTACTTGCAATATGCAATATTAATATTTATGAATCCCAGCAGGCACCTTTCCTTTGTACTTTTTCAAGTGTCACAACAAATGATTCCAATGCAGGCACTAAATGGATCCAACTTGCTGAAAGTACCTCTCACATTTCCCTAGAAACAGCATTCATCCCATCCAACAGTCCATGCAGAGAAAAGGCTGGTTCAGGTGAAGTTGTGGCATGGTTGCAGCACATGGGACAAGTATGCTGTGAAGAAGGATCTCTTTCCATTTGCTTTGTGAAGAACCTCTCCAAGCATGAGCAGCAGTAGGTGTGCCCACACTCACATAGCCTATATCCATAGCATTGCATTAGGGTGACTGGGCTCATGGACTGATAATTGTTGGAGATTGAATCACCTTTGTGTGATAACCCTTTTTGGTGCGAGTTATTACTTGCTTACATAAGTGCTTAGAGCGCACTTAGTAGTACATTTTGGTACTGATTCCTCAGTAGTTGACTCACTACTGAGGGTAAGCACATACATTGTTTACTGTAGACTACTTACTGATACCTTGTAGCTGCTTACAGGTATATCTAATATAATAGTAGTTGAGTCACTACTGAGGCTGCCTACAGCCCTTTTCTACAATAATTACTCATGTCAGTGGTCAGCAAAGCACATCAAGGCATATGGCACAGGACAAATCATGTTCAGCCATGGCAAATATCTGGACCAATCCATCAGCAGCTTCATACTCGAATGGCAAGACACAACCACCACCTTCTGGATCATATCTGAAAATTTGTCTCTAGTAGTAGCAAGCTCCCAGTGCAATGCTGTGTTGTGATCCATCTGAATCTTGCATGTTCTGGGGGACCTGAGCTGTAAGTTGCAACAAAAAGAAGACACAAACCAATGGTCCAATGATAGAAGTTGCCTCTGTTCATCAGCAAAACAGTCATTTTGGGACAGTGTCACAGTCACTACAGGTGGCTACAGTGTCACAGTGCAATTTTCTTTGGCTTATATTGCCCTAAATATGACATCTATTGCACTCCTAATGTTAGAAACATGTGTTCATGATATATACATTTGTATGAGAATATATTTGTGGTCTCAAACACAGTAATTAAAAAGTTGAGAGACACTGTACAGTGGGGGACCTACCTGTGACACTGTGGCACACTGTGGTGGCTGTACAGTGCTGCACAGCCAAATGCTGTTTTGCTGATGTTTGGGATTCAACAGGCATAAGGGCAGGATGAGAGATGACAATGAAGCCTTCATCATCTTCCATTCTGTCAATGCAGGGGATGGGTCATGCTTTAGCTATGCAGCATCTGTGAAAACTTCTTACATTTGGAATATAGGACTGAGCAGGTGGGAAGTTGCATGTGAGTTGCAATCCACCTTTAAGCATTGTCATCAAACTGCTGACACTTCATTTGTCCTGACCAGTTTTGGTACACCCATCACCAACCTGATAGAGGGGGGACATAATAGCAAAGGACAACCTTGATACAAAATCCAACAAAGCACCTTTGTTGTCTCTGCCAAGCTAGAACACAACAAGGAGTAACTGGCAAGATTATCCACAGTGGATGGATCTCCAGAACATGTAAGAAGGACAAGGAGAGTCAGGTGACACATGCCTTGGACTTAATGCCCAGGTGTGATGTTAGTGCCACAGATCAGAACTGATGCATGATGATTGGAATGCCATCCAGATTGGTCCATCACAAAGATACAGCCATGCATTGTTGTGGCACCACCCAAAGTAACTGGGAAACCAGGGAAAGACTCATGAAAGAAAATGGTCACCACAGGCAGTGCCCTCTCTCTCAAATGAATTACATAGTTTCTGGTCAACCATCTTCTGCATTAAACACAAAGGATCTATCTAACCCATCATGCTTTGTGCTACCCATTTCAATGGTGTGGCTGCATCATGCTCATTCGCCACTCCTGGATTAGTGTTCAAAAAGCCCATACCTCCAAGTTGATTGGGAGCCCCTCCTTGTCAGTCTCTTACTTATTGTCATTCATTGTTTTGATTATTTGATTACCCCCTTGGCCTTCATACTTTCTGGTAAAGCTATGATAGTGCCAGAGCAACCCACCACATTCTTTGCAGAGATTCCTCCTTGCCCTGGTGTCATTCTCGAGCATGATGTCAGGGCTGGATGTCACTCATTCATAATCTATTCATAACATCTTCATAGGATGTCCCAATCTTCTGCCAATTGTTCCTGGTTTGTTGGCAATGTTCCAGACCACACCTTAACCCTCCAAGCATGGCAAGGCAATTGGCAAGTTTCATGTTCAGGTCTTCTCATACTAACCCCCATCACCACAGCTATGTCACCTCTGTTGCCCACCATTGCTTAGGCCCATCTAATTCATCTAAGTCTCTAGTTGACAAATGTTCACCTATCTGGCTGGTCTTCCCTCATGGCTGCAGGTCTGGTTTACTCACATGAGCACAGTGCAATGCATGCAGAACTCCAAACTCAACTTCCAGTTAGTCTGCAATGCCAGTCCAGCAGGCTGGATCCTGCTGAGACCAGTTTAACAAAACCAAACTGATCCCAGGATGTGTGCCTTCCTGCCTACACCCACACTCCTGCCATTGCTGCTGAACATGTTGCCCCTACCATGCTGAGCTGTTACCCACCCACCCCTTCCATGACTCTTCCAGAGAAGTCTCCTGAGTCCATGGCTGTCAGTGATTCAAGTGCCATAGTTCATCCCCCCCATTGTCGATCAAGCCAACCAATAAACCAAGTCTTACCACCAACTCCACTCACTGGCAGTGTGGGCCATACACAATTGCCAGAAAGGGAGGGAGGTCTTGCTGGTGTCAGGGCTCCTTTGGCAGTGGATACTGTGTTTAATCCAGCAGCAACTCCATTGTCTAGTCATTATCCCATACACTCACACAATCTGTTGGTACAGCCATGGTAAAACTTCAGTTCCAGAGCTCCTACCTTGGCAACTTAACTTGTAGAGTATTTGCATGCCTCACATGCAACAATTTGCAGAGGTCTGCTTTACTCAGGAAGTGCTGCTGATGGTGACACTAACCTTGCTTGGTAGTGGTTTACCACTCAGAAAGCAAAGTACTTCAAAGTCATATGTACAAGCAGACTGAAAATGGGCACCCTCATTATCCATAAACATAAATTGTGTATGTCATGCATGTACTATGGAGGACTCTAGGATGACTGCTTCCTGGGTGAGGAAATGTTTTTTGTCATAGGACAGTTCCCCACTGCCAGGCCACCCACAGGTGGTTTGAATCTGTTCAATCTGTATGTTGCATTGTCCAGGGGCTCAGGCTGTGAAATGATCTGACTGCTGGGAGATTTTGATGAGACTGTTTTCTTAAGAAATCACACTCTGGAACTTCTGGGTGACTTGGATGCTAGAACCATGGCTTCGTGAATGACCTAAGTTGTGTATGTCAAACATGTACTATGACTAGGATTCTATGATGATTGATGATTGTTCATTGGGTATGAGTGTCAATGCTACTGGCTTAAATAGGAAATGTTTTCTGGCATAGGATGGCTCCCACACATTTATGGGTGCAGTAGAAACCTTGCCAAGCAAGCTAATGATGTGAATTCACAAGTTATTTTTAGCCATCTGTGCAGTATCAAGGTGAATACTGGTCATCTGGATTATGTCAATCCAGATCATGCATTTTATGTTAGATTGGTTTGTTATTGGGGGGATCATGTAGCTGTGGCAATGCCATATTGATTATAGCCATGGTCAGCAGTTCATTCATTCCTTGATCTACCTCCAGCTGTAGTTCCCTGCTCTCACATTAAGGCCATGCTCCACTTGTTTGTAAAATAAAGCTGAAATAGCAAAGATTTGCCTCCATTTTTCACTACACGTTCCCTGGTACAACTTCACCACTGCTTCCATGTCCTGGAATTCCATACAAGACCAGTGTTCTAGACCTCGCTACTTCTTTAGACTGCCACTTGAAAGAGACACCTGACATCTTCAATATCTAGAGTTGTGTCTGACATTGTACTGCTGAGAGTGATGTCTGCTAATTGTCACTTCTTATCCTGGAGCTTGTACATACATCAGACATAATAGCTAACATAATGCCATGCAGATTGACTAACCTCCAACATATGTTCCTGCACACTGTCCTGTACCACCAGCTTGTAAATGTTCACCAGGAGAATTTGGCCAATCTGATGCATGTGGTCAAATGCCTGCTCCTATCCATGGTTTAGTGCATAAACCATCTGAAGTAAAGATGTGATAAATATATACTTCAACTGCTGGATTCCACCACAGTTCTAGTAAGATGACATTGTTGCACACAGTCAAGTTTAACCCTAGAGCAACTCTAATCAGGTTGACCAGTAATATGGTTCCTCATCATGACTGACCAATACCACCTGCCTTCATGGATATGAGGATACACTTCACCTCCATGTTGTTCCTGATATACTCCAAGTTCCACTCACATTCAGATGTACTCATGGATCCATCATCTAAATAATATGTCAACATGTTTAAAGAAAGCTGGAGGGTTTCACACTCACAGCAGGCAAGGATAAAGCCTTTGGCATTGAGGAATGGTTGCACCAAATCCAGAATGGATGTGAAGTACAAGAATATAATCATTTTTCCTCAGCCTGCTGAATCAGCATCAATCCCGAGGAGAAGTTCAACTAGCTGCCTCATCTTCACTGATGGGGATGGAACATTGCATATCCTAGACATGGATTTATGACTGGAAGATTTCCCTGGCTTTGTGGATTGGAAAGCCTCGCTGTGGACATCGGTCAAGCACATCACTAGTTATAGGACAGAGGTACCTATGTCTTGTTGTACTCATCATCAGCTTCCAGGCAAAGTCTGGCCAAGAGATCATCGAGTTCAGCATTCAGTTCTTCAATGTACTGACTTAAGCCATCCAACAAATCAGAAGATGAAGAAGAAGAGGTGTCTTCATTGACAATGCCACTAGCATGCATGAGCACCAGGTGATCACAAGCTGCCAGGCAAGGAAAATCAATCCTTAATGACATAGAAAGAAACCTGGGCACACCTTGATGAAGGCGAAGAAGCATCTCTAAAACACAAGCAAAATGAGTCTTCACTAAGCCCTGCTTTACCCAAGCCTTGACCTTGGATCTGAGGCACCCCTCAAGGGTATTGTACAGCTGTCATTCACCTTCATCAAACTGGCATTGAACCATGTGGACATGACAGCCAGGGAGTTGCAGCACATCATGCAAGCACTCAATTGCCAAGGTTGCCTGTCTGCCTTTGGTAGGCTTTATGATATAATTTTTGAAGGCCTGCAAGTTGCCAAGGGGTTTAACCTTTATAAATCTGAACATGGAGTACAAGTCTTCAACCCCATTTTGTCTACAAACATGAATAAACTTCTTCTAGGAGATCTACACTTTAAAACACTTACATAGGAGTGCCCATGAAACACCATCAGTACTTCCCAACTATATTGAAGCATGCTTCTGCACTTTTCACTTCCCAGTTGCTAATCAAATGGGCTTCATCTGTGGATAAGGAGGTTAACTCTCCATCTGTCCTGTGGCACTGAAGATAATACCTAGTATGATTCTCCACCACTTCATGCCAAACAATGTGGACTTGCAACCACCAGAATTCATGCAGATGGTGGTATACTCAGATGCTACAGTGGCATATGATGTGATGACTACATGGACATCTTGTAAAGCCAGAGGATCTACAACATCACAAGTAAATCAGCTGATCACAGAGCCAAAACAATCCAAAATGCTGACCATTGCTGTGCGATGGGCCATGATGTTTCACAACATTCAGTCCAATAGCAAATTTTTCGACCTCATTCTCCCATTGGCCGATCAATGAGATGGGGCACACAACCCTCCATTATTATAAGAGTTAAGTTTCACAACATGCAGGGACTTGCTCACAGTGATGCCTGGGCCCATCCATGCACCTGATCAACAGATGTGGCATGTCCATTGAGTATCCTCATGATACCCAAGATAGTCTTTCCAAGGCTACACATGAGAGAGTCAGGAGGAGCAGAATCCAGGAGATAGTGGTCCTACCCCATTTCATCCACAACAATGCCACCCCTCTTTGCTGCTTGTTCTCACTGATGCATCCATGCAAGGCTGACTTTCTGGTGATCCCATAGTACTATGGTCTGTCACAAACCATTGAGCATGATGCCTTGGGTATCTTCTGTGAGACTTCCACCATCATCTGTGTCCAAGAGATGGGTCACAGCATCAGCATAGCATGCACTATGAGCATGGACAGTGGACTGTGGCTGACTTGGTGTCCAAGGTAAGGAAAACACTTCTTCGTCATCCATGTTGCTGGCAAGATGGATTGTCTGTTCTGTAATCATGATGAACAAGTGGCACAACAAAGCTACAGAGAAGAAAGAGGGGAGCTCTCCTTGCACGACTTAAAAGTGTACATGAGAACAAAGGCATAGTACAGGCATGTGACAGAGTGGAGTGACCTGTATCAAGGGAGAGTGGTACAAAGCACCAGAAAGAACAGCCAGTGTGCTAAGTCATGCTAATCACCATGTTGGCTTGAGATTTGTGACTTACAATGTGTATTCAACTGTCCTGTGCCAGCGTGCAGCCCACAGAACATGGCATGTGCCTGGTAGCATGATCAACTAAGATTATCAGAATCTGCCTGAGCATATGTGCAAATGACTCAACTGCGAGTCACATAGGAGCTTACCTCTAAATGTCCACATGGGACACATACCATAATTCTGCATATCCATGTACCTGCAGTAAGGTCCAGAGTTTACTCCATCCCACCCATAGGCTGGTGGTAGCTCTAAGCAGTCCACAATCTCCTCCTTAGACCACTACTTAGTATCCAGCTAACAAATGAACTCTGCCATTCTAAAACACCTACCAGTGATCTCACCAATGGTCTGCATCCACAAATTGCAGCTGTCTGTGAACTCCTCTCTTCCCCTATGCCTAACAGACAACTTCAGGCATGGTTAAGAACTAGAACTTCGGAAGGCAGGTTGTGCACAGTAATTGGGTTTGAATACAGTAGGCCCCTCGAGATGACAGATATGTCATATCAGCAAAGATCTATGCATGACAGAACACAGTCACATCAGTGTCAACACCCACCCCATGCTCATGGGAGAAAAAAATGCCCCTGAATTCCAGATGCCCTTTTGCTGAAAGTAGTGCTCCAGCCTTTTCTTTGGGGAAGTTGAGTTTGTCCATGGTGGCATGTACCATGTGTACTAGCACCCGAAAATTCACATAGAGAATGGGCTTACATAATAGCACTTTGATGACCTGTCAATTACCATCGATTTGGTGTGATCCACTGCTAGACTGTCCACAGTTCATGGTAGGTACCCCATACAATGCAGATTCATCATCACTAAACATATGAATAGTTTTCTCAGTGTGATCAGTGCAATTGGCTTCACTATGCCATCAGTGTTGATAACCATGTTTCTCCTGTTCAAACTGGACTGCATGATGTGGTGCAAATATCTCAGGATTGTTTCTACAGCATGTCTGAATGCTATATGCTGATATACTGTGAGGTAAATCAAAGATATACTTGTTCACCCACATCTTCTAAGGTGATCAAAGTGGAACACAGTCTTTACAATGATGGACACAGCCCTTAGCCATATGACTAGTGGGAATTGCAGTATGACCCATATAGGACATGCAGTACGAACACAGTCAGTATGAATTGGCTTGATCATCTCTTGGTCCTGTTCTTGACACCTCAGATCTCAGATGCAACTGGCCACATTTTCACCAGTGTCTGCTCCCCATGATATGTATCCTGACCTTGCAGGTACCATATCCAATGACGAACTATCTTGGTGCTCAGTACAGTATATGCAATATCTCCCATGCTGTCTGGTGCTTTTTGTGGTAGGCATCAGGGTTCTCCTGGGACACTGTAGTGGTATGTCCACCAGCTACTACAGGCCTCCTTGGGTCATGAATGAACTGCAGGGCTACAAACTTTGGATCATAAAGGTGGGATGTTGTAAGTGCAATGACTCCACATAGACCATGTTAATATAGAGCCCCTCTCCTGATGACAGCATATATGCCACTATAGGACAATATCCTCTAGTTCACACTGCATGGTATCTAGTCATGCAGTAGCAAAGGTTCTAAGTTTCTTCATTCATGATTCAAGTTTCCTGCTTCTATCTTGACAGCCACATAACCACTCCCATGGGAGGGAATGGTTGGTTGAGGATCATAACCTACAGGCTTGGCCTCCAACCATTCTGGTGTTGCACATAAGTAGCATAACAAAGGACATCATGCAAGTGGTGGCAGGATTAGTCTCTGCTATGCCACCTTTTCTCTATTCCAAGGCAGTTAAAAGAAAGGGAACTGCAGGGCATCGATGCATTAGTTTCTGGCCTAAACTTCATTGAGTCAGTCACACCTATCATCATGACAATCCCACCCTTAACCTGCTTTGTATGTGCCACAATTCCTGGTTAGTGTGGAATCCCAATGTCTTCTCAGTGATCTTGATTTTCAGTGCAGTGTTGTTTATTCTTCAATATTTGTGATCATGAAAGGTCCAATCTGCCAACAATGTGCAGTTACAGTTCCAATACCAGGCACCATTTCTGCACCATGATCCTTTAGTCATTAGTGCAGAAGTGGCACATCCCCTTGAACTCGCCCAGTGCTTGCATGGGCATCTGAGTTCCTCCTCATCCATCATGATGCTTCCGGTGGAGCTCCTTCTAGAGATCTTTCAATGTGTTGCAGACTCCAAAGCTGGAAGTCACTTGTTGGTAGTCTGCAGTCATGTGTGCTGCCAGTGGCAAGCAATCACAACTACTTCCCCTCTACTCTGAGCTTGTGTGATTAATTTGACTAATGATAGCAAGGAATGGGTAGCAATGATGATACTCTGCTCTGCACCACATCTGCTGGATGTCTCCTGGGATTACATGTTCAACTGCTTGGAGATTATCCTCAGATTGACTGTTTGTCAGTGGGACATACTAACTGTGACAAATAATGTCTCTCTGGTGTTTGGCACACTGCATCGGGTCTGCTCCATTAACTTCTTGAACACATGACAGAAATGGTGGGGTGCATCCAAAGGTGTATGCCAAACCTGGCAACACTTGTTTTCGCTGGCTATGACTCTTCCAAAAGGCTCACTAGTTCAATCATTCCCAAGCTCGACCTCAGGGCACCAGCTCTTTGCAACCTGCAAATCGAAAATTTCAGGGTCTGCTGGTTGCTGTTCCATCCTGAAGGCTTCTATAATCTGTGGGGCTTCACCTGCTATCTCCCTGCAAATTCCAGACTGTCTTTGTACAATTTGATGGCATTGCTAGTGGGTATGCCTCGCCTTCAGGTCCTTGTCATTTGCAAAGCACTGCAGCAATCTGTTTCTCCATCTAGCACATCAAGAATATCATTTTCTTATCTTCACACTGTTATTTTGGAGGCTACTGTAATTCATATGGTGGTCCTGCTGGAATCCCTTGCTACCCCCTGCCTCTGGCTACTAGAGGTTCACTCTGGAGATATGAGTGCCCAAGCTAGTGCTGTGGACTTGAAACATTTCTTGTCAGTCATGGGAGGTGTGCTCAGCTGACCACATACTGCATGGTGGAGATCCATTATGATGTGACATCAATCCACATCTTTGGCTTTCCAGAGGTGGTTGGTTATGATGATGCACCCACTGAGCCTCATGTCATCCATTTATCCTTAGGAGGAGCCAGTATCACCCCTGGGAATGCCATCCATTTGACCAACTCCTTTTTTGAGTTCCTGCATCATCTCTCCCTTCTGCATGTACAGTCTCTGCATTTTGTCTTTGGTACCAATGGCATGGACAGAATTCCAGTTTGTACCTGGACAGAAATCTTGCTAATGTATCAGGGTGTGCAACATGTGAACATTTATGGAACAATGTCTACTGGCCTATTAGATGCATTTATGCAGCATCCCACCCACTCTCCAGGAGCACATCACCTCTTGATTGCAATTGTCATACCTTATTTCCATGTCTGCACTCAGTTGTTCTAACTGTTGATGCAAAGTTTATGACATCTGTTACCCAGTATGCAGTAACATTGTCTAATATTTACCCAGCAGTACAAGTCATGATTGACCACTACTGATAATGCAAAACATGCTCATTGCTGGAAACCATACCTGTGCCTCAGCTGAAGGTGCTCATACAGCCATCAGATGAAAAGTGCAGGCAGTGCAGAGTTGAGTGCTTCAGTGAGGGTATGTCAGGTCACAACAAGATATGGGCTGAAATTCTTATCGCCTTATGGCACACAGGCATTACTCTTACTCTCCTATTTGCCCATACACCCACTCTTCACATTTCACATCCAAGCATCTGACCACAGCACTTGTCTCCAACACTGTTTACATACTCTGATTTGGTGTCAATGATAACAGTTCCTGCTTGAACACAAAGGCATCAGTTTCATCATCATTTGTCACTCTTCACATTTCACACCACTGCGATTCTGATTAAGTTCTTATCACCTGTCATCATGGTGGCCTTCTTATGCCAATGTCATACTGCAGTATGCACATTGTATCACTCTTTATCCTTTCAACATAAATGTCTTTGACTTGTGGCACAGGCATTCAGGTCTGCACTTCCCATTGTACACATGGTGTGCATGTGCACATGCTGATCAGAAGAAGTGCTTTGTGATATTCTCTTTGTCTGGTATGTTCAGGCATTGATTGCTAAGGTGATTTATTGCCACCATATTGCTTCCATCTAACTGCTAACTGTAGGACTGGGCCCAAATCCAATGGCTGCATCATTGCAGAGAGGTGTGCTCATGCCAAGAAGTCTATCCCATCTCTGAATGCCTGGGATGAGTCTGGGGATGATATCAGCATATCTGTGAAGGTCAGCCATCAATTTTTCAGCCATCCCATTTAGGATTTGAAGCATGATGATTGGCTCAGGATCATGGACTTGTTTCAATTGGAGAGAATGAGTAAGTTGATGCATCTGGGTCTGTCTGACTATGTCTACCCATAGTGAGTTTCTCCCTCCCTTGCATTCTCTTGAGAACCCCATTCATTCTTATATTACCTGCCCATGAATACCTCCTCCCATGCGAGCTTCATACAGTGACTCAAAAAACCCTTTCAATGTTTTGCTGTTTTGTATTGATGGTGATGCCAAAAATCAGGGAAATTCTAAGAAATCTTGAAAATATTCATCCAGATAGCCCTAGGTCATGGCTTCAGAAGGGTACCTTACTCAAGTTGTTTGGCTTTTTTTTGGTTGAGATACTGCATTTTTAATCAGGACAACTCATTGAAAGGGTTTTTTTGCCAATGAAGTGGCAGCATATTCATGGCAATTGGACAGCCTAATTTATGGTTTGGAGCCCGAATTTTTGGTGGTCATGCATGCTAGTGATTACATAATATATCACATAATCAATTTGATGGTTTGTCAGCATGTAAACAAGGCCAACCATTGAACTTGAGTCATTGATCCTCTATCCAGTACCATCACTCAATCAGGACTATTCTCTCAGGGAAATGTCAGCAAATTATGGTGTTAATGGCATTACCATGAGTAGGATGTATGCCCAGCACCATTGGTCTCTTAAAATAGTTGCTCAAATTCATTCCTGTACCATTTCTGCTACCAATGCCTGAGGGGTCCTGACAGTAATCAGTATTGGGAAAGGTGAAAATGTCATGGAAGTCATTCTGTCACTTCAGGACATGAAGAATGAACTATTCCCCTCTCAAATGGTGCATTTTTATGCAAGACAAGCTGGTATCAAGGTTGGGGAAATAAAATCTTTCTTTACTTTCCAGGGGTTCTGGGTGGAATCATCTATTGGGCTACCAGGGTGCAAATTTTTTCCCTCCCATCTGTCCTTAGGTGTTTCCATGGGTCACCTATGATCAAATAATCCTTTCCTGGTCATCCATAGTTCAGCACAGGGCACAGTCTGGCTGACCCTCCTTGGCTCCATGTGTGCAGAGGAGGACATTGCTTCACCCCAACCTTGATACCAGCTTGTCTTGCATAAAAGTGCACCATTTGAGAGGGGAATAGTTCATTCTTCATGTCCTGAAGTGACAGAATGACTTCCATGACATTTTCACCTCTCCCAATACTGATTACTGTCAGGACCCCTCAAGCATTGGTAGCAGAAATGGTACAGGAATGAATTTGAGCAACTATTTTAAGAGACCAATGGTGCTGGGCATACATCCTACTCATGGTAATGCCATTAACACCATAATTTGCTGACATTTCCCTGAGAGAATAGTCCTGATTGAGTGATGGTACTGGATAGAGGATCAATGACTCAAGTTCAATGGTTGGCCTTGTTTACATGCTGACAAACCATCAAATTGATTATGTGATATATTATGTAATCACTAGCATGCATGACCACCAAAAATTCAGGCTCCAAACCATAAATTAGGCTGTCCAATTGCCATGAATATGCTGCCATTTCATTGGCAAAAAACACCCTTTCAATGAGTTGTCCTGATTAAAAATGCAGTATCTCAACCAAAAAAAAGCCAAACAACTTGAGTAAGGTATCCTTCTGAAGCCATGACCCAGGGCTATCTGGATGAATATTTTCAAGATTTCTTAGAATTTCCCTGATTTTTGGCATCACCATCAATACAAAACAGCAAAACATTGAAAGGGTTTTTCGAGTCACTGTAGGCATTAGTTCATTTGAAAAAATGGCAAGATGGTAAGGCTTACCATTGGTTTCCTGCATTTCATGACCCTGCTGCCTAATCTATCCCAGGAAAGAGTTCTCTTTCATTCTTGTATTACCTGCCCATGAATACCTCTTCCCATGCAAGTGAGAACCAGTGTCCATCTGAAAGGCCTTCCTTTTCAGGTGTGCACAGCTCTGGACACCAACACCACTCATGACAGTGATGGGAGCAGCGATGTAAGTAGGGCAAGGATATCCACATCACAGATGTGCATTGGTGGCAGTCAAGAACTATGGGGAAGGGATGTGGTAGACAGTCCATAAATGACTCCATGAGTAGTAGGTAATAGCATATTCATCAGTTTATAGGTATATAGGAAGTGCCAAATAACAACCATACAGCCCCCCCATGGGAAATCAAGAAGACCAGGTGATCATCCTCTGCAAGTAAATCAATGGAGTGACAGTCTAGAAACATTTTTTTTTGGCAGCAAAATATATAGCAGTACTACTGAGGAATGTAGAGTGCAGAATATCAACTACTGTAATAACTTTTGCACTTAGCTCTTACATAGCTCTTTCATCAAGCATAGTTGTTGCCAGCACTGGTGGCACTTCCCAAGTGAAACTAACTCATACTGAAAGGTGGAAGCAAGTTTTTGCTGTTTCCAGCCTATCTATCAAACAAAACACATGAAAATGGCTTTATTTGGGCAAATGAACATGGTGAAAGATGGAAGTAGGCTTTCACCATTTTCAACCACATGTCAAACAACATCTAAAAGGCATGAAAATGGGTGTTAACACATTCAGGTTACTCCAACAACTTATGTGGGCAAATGGACAAGTAGAACACTATTGAAAATGTGGTGGCAAATTTTTGCTGTTTCCAGCTACACATGTCAAACAACATTGAAAATGCACAAAAGTGGCTGTGGACAAATTCAGTCAGATACACTGTGTTTAGAATGCATACCCTACATTTCAAATTGTGAACATTATCCTCCCATGTCTTTCCAATGTTATGATGACATTTACCCAGACTGTACATGCCAGAATTCCCACACAGCATCCTTCTGTACTAAAGCACCAGAGGCTACATATGGTGTTACAATTACAAGAAAATGGGAAATCCCTCCCCCAATGGCCATCCTTCTGTAGTTCATACTTTGTAGACAGGAGAAGGTCCCATACATTCACACAATGCTGGTAGCCCCCACCATGTTAGTTTGATCCCTATACAAAAATGTCACATGTGCATGCAAATATACACAATAGCATGATATCAGCATTTATGTTGATTCCAGACCTGGACTCTAAGCATCACAGTAACATCAGACAACTGACAAGGCATCTGGACAGTCCATGTCATAAGTTTTCACCCAATCATGCCAGTGGCATTCTGCAAGTGACCAACAATGCTCCCAAAATACCATCTTGTCTTGTGGCATCCCATGTAGATACCATACAACTATTCACTGCAGGTTCAGATGAGGCATTTCCCACCCTCCCCAAAGATCTGATTGGTATTTCTGGGAATTTGGGTGAAGGTTAAGCATGTGCATAAAGCAAAATCATGTAAGTGAGGAAGATGGTGCAGTTTCCTCCCCCACACTTTGGCAGCCTTCCAACATCACCTTTGACTGGTAGGAGTCTGACACAAGATGCTGAGACCCCCCCACACACAACTAGAGCAGCAAATAACTTACCACTGGCCCTGGCATGTTAACTTCTGTAAGTTTGAGGGCCCTTAGTGCAGGTACATACCTCACTAGGGAGTCAAGAGAGGTGTAGTCTGTCAGACTGACCTCCAGTTGTAGGATGGTAAGGTTGGTGGAACTCATCAGGAGAGATGGTATGAAACTCCAAATGGGAGCTGAATCAGCCTTTGAAAACTGGTGGGCCATGACATGAGATATGGGATTGTTTGAGATGAGACATGTGATACATCCAATGGGAGCTGAAATATCACATAGAGCAGGAAGCTTCCTGCCATCCAGAGGGCAAGGTCTTTGAGTAGCTCCACAAGCATCAATACTCAGAAAAGCAATACCAGGGTGATATTCCAGAAATTCCATGATGACAATGTGTGGGACATTGATGCTGAGTAAGTTGAGTTGGTGAAATTGGAGGCCATGGAGGAGCTTCCCCCAATGAGGAGGCTTGAGGAAAGGAAGGACCAACTGTAGATCTGCAAGGTTGCAGAGGCATAGGAGACAATCTCACAGCGAGGTCACTTGCTCAAGTTGTACATGGAGAATAATGTGAAATGACTTCACTGCCCTTCCAATGGCACAGTTATGTCAAGTATTTTCCAGGAAGACTTGAATACTTCTTTCCATACACAGGAGAACTGTGGACCACAGCAGTCATGAGTAACAGGCATCCTGTGAAGGAACAAAGGCAAGACCTGAGGGAGTTGTTGGTGTGCTCTCTGAAGTGATGTCAGGTGAAAGACAAGAAATGCAGAATGATAACCACTTACTTCCCTCATCATTGCCCATGTTTGCATTTGCATCCTGGGCATCTTCATGGTCATGTGGATTGTAGGACAAAATAGAGACCTGATGGATAAAGCACGTTAAGAGGTTTTGCCCTTTGTTGACTTTATCATCCTCAGTCACCACATGTCTTTCCTGGGGTAGATTAGGCAGTGGGTTCATGAAATGCAGGAAACCAATGGTAAGCCTTACCATCTTGCCATTTTTTCAAATGAACTAATGCCTATGCAGCTCGCATGGGAGGAGGTATTCATGGGCAGGTAATACAAGAATGAACAGGGTTCTTGAGAGAATGTGCAGGAGGGAGAAACTCACTATGGGTAGACATAGTCAGACAGACCCAGATGCATCAACTTACTCATTCTCTCCAATTGAAGCAAGTCCATGATCCTGAGCCAGTCATCATGCTTCAAATCCTAAATGGGATGGCCAAAAAATTGATGGCTGACCTTCACAGATATGCTGATATCATCCCCAGACTCATCCCAGGCATTCAGAGATGGAATAGACTTCTTGGCATGTGCACACCTCTCTGCAATGATGCAGCCATTGGATTTGGGCCTGGTCCTACAGTTAGCAGTTAGATGGAAGCAATATGCACTGGGGACAAAAACCAATGTTTAGTAAATAAAACGTTGCAAAAGCAGATACTATCTTTCAAAATACAAAGAGAACATGGTAAAATCATTCAATCTTCTTAAACATAGTATCTGTTTCTTTCATGTTCTTTCAATGATTGTGGCTCAAACATTAGACAATGCCTCCAGTGATGATGGCAATAAATCACCTTAGCAATCAATGCCCAAACATACCAGACAAAGAGAATATCACAAAGCACTTCTTCTGATCAGCACATGCACATGCACACCATGTGTACAGTGGGAAGTGCAGATGTGAGTGCCTGTGCCACAAGTCAAAGGCATTTATGTTGAAAGGATAAAGAGTGATACAACGTGCATCTGCAGTATGACATTGGCATCTGAAGGCCACAACAATGACAGGTGATGACTGGTGATAAGAACTTGATTAGAATCACAGTGGTGTGATATGTGAAGAGTGATGAACAATGATGAAATCGATGCCTTTGTATTTGAGTGGGAACTGTTATCATTGACACTGAATCAGAGTATGTAAATGGTGTTGGAGACAAGTGCTGTGGTCAGATGCCTGGATGTGAAATGTGAAGAGTGGGTGTATGGACAATTGCAATGTGAATAGGAGTTTGAGTAATGCCTGTGTGCTGGAAGGCAATAAGAATTTTGGCCCATATCTTGTTGTGACCTGATGTACCCTCACCAAAAGCCAGGCACACCACATGCTTGCACTCAGCTCTGTGCCACCTGCACTCATCATCTAAGTGCTTCTCCAGCCTTCCATGGAAGTCTGAAAAGTGGATAGTCACTGGATAGTGAACAAAGTGAAATAATCACATCCACTGAGCCATTCTTTTCCTACTGTCGAAGTGCATGACAGATGTAAATCCAGGAACTAACCAAGTTGAGCATTGGTAAGGGATCAGGCACAAGCGATGCAAGAAGACCTTGTGGTAGCTGTTGAACAGGTTTGGTCACTTCATCAATGCATACCTGTGCATTACTGCAGCTCCTGATGCTGATGCCAAGTGTGGTATTTACAACTGTTGCATTGACAGACAATCTGTGGAAGTTGTCAATTCCAGAACAAGATCATGTCAATTAGTTACTGATGTGGTTGGTCTTGTTGAATGCAGCCACCTATGTTGCTAAGGTTGCATGAGGTGCTGGTTCCATACCTGACTCAGAAAGCAGCTAGGTTTGGTCACTTTTGCTGATGTGTGTGGATCATGAATGAAGACATCAGTCTCAACAAACTCAATGCTAAGTCTACATGACTCACCTTGTGGGTTTCATAGATGGTCCATGTACTGTCCAATTTTATGATGCCTGCACAAGATCTATCAAAATATCACATAATTCTCATTTCCTGACAGATCCAGTCAGTACACTGAGTGCTCCACCCACCTTGAAAGATGGTATACCATGTGAGGGGGAGCCAGAGCCTGGGAATGTGGCTGATGGGGATGCACAGGATACTGAGAATGATAGAATAGAAGCTAAAAGAGATCAAGAATGTGTCAGCAAAAGAACATGGGCAGATGATGAAAGAGACAGTCACCAGAGGAGAAATAGTAGGCCCAAGGTAGTAAGGGACTACCAGGTGCTCGATGATCCTCTATTGGAGTTGTCAGATAGCCAATGTGGCAACTTACTGGAGTCACCATGAGACCCTGGTGAGGGAGAACTGGAGGAAAGCCCTATAGAACAGTCAGTGTTAGCATATGTAGTATTAAATGAAAGTAGTGCCCTACCTGACAACCTGAGAATGCTGAAGGAAGCATGCACCTCCCCTGAATGGCTGGAGTGGGAAAAGGCTGTCAAAACAGAAATACACTGAATGGGGATGTGGGAACTAATGGACTTACCAAAGGGTAGGATGCTTGTGTCCAACAAATGGGTCCTCCTTTGAAAGTATAATAAAGAAGGCAGGTTAGAAAAATATAAGGCATGCTTAGTAGCCAAAGGGTACTCACAGATACTGGAGATGGACTACACAGGTACATTCTCACTGGTAGTGAGGTTAGAAACCATCAGGGCAATATTAGCACTAGTACATGTTGATGTGTATCATCTCACCTGGCTGTGTTTTTCTCAGTATGGACTTTTCTGGAAATGGTACTTGAGTTTGCCTGGCCACTATACAGGCAGGACAGCCAGTAATTGGCAATGGCACCACAGCAAGTCCATCCTCCAACCAGTCATGTTGAAGGTGCTGGAGTCCTTTGACTCCAATGTGCCCAAAATGCTGGTGCCAGTCATCTCAGGTACATGCCTGCACATGCATAGTTTGTATTCCCCATCATGTACATTAGCTATAGCAAATAGATTTTGTTGTTAATCAAATAATTTCATTTATCCTCCCATGGAAACAGAGGAGCCACCCTCCTTATCAAGGCACATCAATGAAATTAAATTATGTACAGCATCAGGGACATATAGTATGTTCTGCAACATGATGACAGAAGTTCTGTTACCTACTCATGCCTGTAGCATGACTGTCCTGACTCCATATGCTGTGATTTTCTGATCTCCAATACCCCAGATCACCTTTTGTATAGGGACCATATCCCTAAATATTACCTTACCTTTTGCTATGTGTCCTGTACTCCCTGAGTCAGCTACTTGCATTCAGTAGTTCTCTCTTTGCAATGAGAGCAGTTTGAATGCCATGTGTCTGATGAGCCCTCTTTAGATTTTCCCACATTTGTGCCACTGTCTCAGCATGCATAATGTGGTCCATCTGTTGGTCATTGATATTAGTTAATATGAGGGTTTGCATGATTAAGTCTTCTTCTTCCCATGCTGCTATCTCAGCACTATTACTAGAATTGTCCTCTGGCTTTGGGCAGCTCCCCTCAGCATACTTAAAGACTTTGTGCAAGCATAAGAATTTCTGCATGTGAATTCTCCATCTGTGCCAATTATTATCCTTAAGCATGTCTACTTTGTATGAAGATGGTGCCAAGGTTTCATACCCTACTTCCAGCTCCACTAGTGTTATTTGTGTTTGTTGTTACATTAACAAGTCTTGAGTGCTTCCTGACATAGTGACATGAAGTTTTATTTAGATAGCAATAAGTTGATAGAGGTTTTGTTTTATAGCATCAAGCCAGGGCTCATAACCTGTAGGCTGTGAGCTCAATCATGAGAGTTATCAATAAGATAATTGATTGTATTGTTCACCTAGGCTGCTTGGGTTTATATACTGTGTGAGAATATTATTCTAAATAATCTACTGTAATGGAGAACATTCAACTCCCTTAGAGTCCCTTGTACAGGATGCTGGTATCTACTCTGCAATACCAACAACAACTTATATGTTTACAATGTACACCAAGGTCTCTTCACAGAGGATGATCAATTGACAGTGTTTGGTCCAGTTGCCAAGAAAGAGAATTTTTCCCATCATGTGATGGTTCCCATGGCACATATGGGTGTGGTAGGAACCTTGCCAAGCAAGGTAACATGGTGTAGAGATGAGTGTGAAAGGACCCTGGGATCTAGTAGGGGTCTCCTAGATATGAAGAGAGGGGTGAATTCAACCCAGGGGGCTTGAGTTGCCTGGTGGAGAGTCAAAGAGTACAGAAAAGACTGAAAAACATGCCCTGAAATCCAAATAAAACCCAAGATAATGTCTACTGAGTGTCTGGGGAGGGAGAACTAAAATTCTGAGTCTGTTTCATCTTATTTCTGGCTTCTTGTCTGGGGTAGCTCATCTGTTATTCCTCTAAGTATGTACCATACACTCTAAGTGGTCGCACAGGCTTACATAAGCCTGTGACACGAGTACACTACTTTGGAACACTAAGTAAAAATGAAATAAAAGTATAGTAGTAAGAAAACATAAGCAAAAACAACAAAATAAAAGAAATATCCTATTAGGGAGGATACTCTCCCTACAATGGTACATGCCACCATGGACAAACTCAATTGCACCAAAGAAAATGCTGCAGCACTACTTTCAGTGAAAGGGCATCTGGGAATTCAGGTGCATTTTTTCCCCTTCCATGAGCACAGGGATGGTATTGACACTGACATGGCTGTGTTCCATCATGTATAGATCTTTGCTGATATGATGTATCCATCATCTTGAGGAGCCTACTGTATTTGAACCCAGTTACTGTGCACAACCCACTTTCAGGTTCTATTTCTCAACTATGCCTGAAATTGTCCATTAGGAATAGGCAAAGGGAGGAGAAAAAGTTCACAGACAGCTGCAATTTGTGGATGCAGACCATTGGTGAGATTGCTGGTAGGTGTTTTAGAATGGCAGAGCTTATTTATTAGCTGGATACTAAGCATTGGTTGTTGAGATAAGTGGTATCAGCTATCTGGGGGCAGTGCAGGCTTATCATGATAAGCTTATCTATGATGTCATTCATGTGTGCATGTATTGGTAGTTTGTAGATAACACATGTGTATAAAGCCAGGGACAATAGAGATGAGGTCTCTATTGAATTATCCCTGATCTTGGCCCATCTCTAGCAATGCCTGTTGAGCAGTCCCTGAGCTAACCATATATTCTTAACACTGGTCTAAGAAGGAGATTGCAGACTGCCTAGAGCTACCTACAGTGACTCCGAAAACCCTTTCCATGTTTGCCTTATTTTCAGTGCATGCAGTGTACTGCCAGACACATGGAGAATCACACTAAGCTTTGGTGGAGTCATAAATAGTACACAGTCCTGGCTGCAATTTGGCTCCAAGGTCATGTGATTTCATTCACAAAGTCTGGAGATATGGCCATATTAAAACAGCATGTGCATGGAAAGGGTTTTTTCACTTTTGAATTGGTAACTAAGATCTTATTCAAAACATCCAATAATTGCTATTGTTTGGTGATACAAACAAAGATACATGTGTAAACAATATGTCAGTTTAAAAAAATTCTGTTCCCAACCACCATTATGGTCAGACCCCTTTCTCTTACTCAGAAAAGCACCATTCTCTCTTTGCTTGACTCTGGCCATTCTGGTGAAGCTATTGCCAGGCAAATTGGTGTCAGCCCCTCTACTGTATCTAAACTTCATTCTAAGAGGCATTCTAGCCTTCCTAAGGCCCTTGGAGGCCATCCTTCTAAGCTTTCCCCTGCCAATATTCACCATGCTCAACATCTTATTACCTCTGGCAAGGCTGAAAATGCAGTTCAAGTCACCAAAGCCCTTGGAAACATCATCAACCAGCCTCTCTCTGCTAACACTGTTCATTATCACTTGAAAAAATCTGGTATGAAGTCTGTAGTCAAGACCAAACATCCTATTCTCTCAGCCAAATATCACAAGGCTCACTTGGATTTTGCTTATACCCACAAGGACTGGACTATAGAGGACTGGAAGAGGGTTGTATGGTCTGATGAGACCAAAATTAATCACCTAAGGTCAGATGGATACAAGTGGGCTTGGAAAAAGGCTGGGGAGGGACTTAATGATAGGCTGGTACAAGGAACTCTCAAGTTTGGAGGGGGTTCCTTGATGATGTGGGGGTGTATGACTTGGGATGGTGTTGGCTATGCTACAAAGATTGATGGTAGGATGGATGGGGACCTTTACCTTCAGATTTTGAAGGATGAGCTTCAACAAACATTGGAGCATTATGGTCTCAATCCATCTGATACAATCTTTCAGCAAGACAATGATCCCAAGCATACTTGCAAAAAGGTTAGAGATTGGATAGAAGAGCAGGAGTTTGGGACCATGGTATGGCCTGCACAGTCCCCTGACCTCAATCCCATTGAACATCTTTGGGGTTGCCTGAAAAGAAGGCTTGCAGGGTATGAAACCCCCCCTAATGGGATTCATGAGCTATGGGAGAGAGTTCAGGTGGAGTGGGAGGGGATTTCAGTGGCGGAGTGTCAGAAACTAATTGAAAGCATGCCTAGAAGGGGTGAGGCAGTGCTTAGAGCAAAAGGTGGATATACCAAGTACTGATAATATCCAAATACCCTTGTAAATTCAAAAGTGAAAAAACCCTTTCCATGCACATGCTGTTTTAATATGGCCATATCTTGAGACTGTGTGAATGAAGTCACATGACCTTGGAGCCAAATTGCAGCCAGGACTGTGTACTATTTATGACTCCACCAAAGCTTAGTGTGATTCTCCATGTGTCTGGCAGTACACTGCATGCACTGAAAATAGGGCAAACATGGAAAGGGTTTTTGGAGTCACTGTATGGGCAGGATGGACTAAATTCTGGACCTTACTACTGGTACATGGATATGCAGAATTATGGTATGTATCCCATGTGGCCATTTAGAGGTAAGCTCCTACATGATTCACAGTTGAGTCATTTGCACATGCACTCAGGTGGATTCTGATAATCTTTGTTGATCATGCTACAGGTACATGCCATGTCCTGTGGGCTGCATGCCAGTGCAGGACAGCTGAATACCTGTTGTAGGTCACAAATCTCAATCCAACATGGTGATTAGCATGATTTAGCACATGGTGCTGCTCTTTCTGGTGCTTTGTACTGCTCTCCCTTGATACAGGTCACTCCACTCTGTCATGTGCCTGCACTATGCCTCTGTTCTCATGCATGCTTTTAAGCCATGCAAGGTGAGTTCCCCTCCTTCTCTGCAGCTTTGTTGTGCCACTCATCCATCATGAATACACAACAGACAGTACATCTCATTGGTGACATGGATGATGATGAAGTGTTTACTGCAGTAAGTTGAGCCAAGATAGACCAATGTGCTGAGTAACTGGTTTCTGCCAGAAGCATGAGCACTACTACTCTGGGTGTGTGCTCAGCATTTACCAAATTCATCCATTCTCTCGAGTCCTACTGCTCTCCCATTCCACTTGTGGATTCAAGTGAACCTCATACATCTACAGGGCCACTAACTCCAGTGTCACAGAACCACTTGACTGATCCCATATCGGGCAAGATCATCTTAAGCACTGTGTCAGAGGTAAGTCCCTGTCATCTTTGTTGTGAGAAACCTCCATGACTATAGGATATGTGGCCCTTTGCACAGACTTACAATCACATGTTTGACATTTTTCAGAAAATGATAAACATGGCAGAGTGTGCATTGCAAAGTTCTTGATATAGATCAAACTATTATTCTTGTCCATAACCTATCCTCCCCTTCATAGACCATACACAGATGCCCTAATGCCACCATGTTTGCTTATACATGGGATTGCTTGAAGCCATGAGACTGCCAGTCTACTAGTCAGATACAGCATTGACTATGTCATCATTCTGGAAGACATCAAAACACAACTTTCCTTGCCTCTGTTGGCACACATCTCAGCTTGATACTTGTGGTGATGTCCATCTGCAGAGCAGTTATGGCTGCCCTTTTCTCTTCAGATATGTTTCATGGCATTGAACTGGGTCTTTTGTCATCATCATACTGCCTGGTTGATATTTCTGAGTGCAGATTGCACAGTACATGCCTCATTTGTGTCATTCTGTGTACCCCAACATGAGGAAATCTGGCTCAATGAAAACATGGATATAGATTCCATCCCACTACCTAGCATGTTCAAGTATTTCAGCTTCAATATCATGTAGAATATCAGTATAGGAATATATATCCTGGCTAGACTGTCAGCTTGTGCCTTCAGTTAGTGTCTGATGGTTGCTTGCCTTATAAAGCAGTAGTACATGAATGACAGGTCTCACAATACAGTCAAGCTTGAATGGGGTCTTAGCAAAAGGCACAAGAAAGCTGGATGCATGAGTGACTATAGGTGCTTCGACTTCATCATAGTACAAGCAGCCAGCAAGGATGCCAAACTGAGGGTAAGGGTCATGCTTTGCATCTGTGTCACTCAAGGACATGTAGCATGAGATAACTGCAAAGGCTGTATTGCCTTCTCCCTTCAGAACAAATAGCATGAGTATTTGAGCAGCAATCTCGATGCTTCCATGAGGCCCAGGGAGCTGAACCATGGCATGTGAGTTCCATTGTGACTGGGCTGCAGGCTGGAACACCACACCTCCCACCTGCACTGTTTCACACCAGCAGATCACTATCAATGGCATCAGACTTGATTTCTGAAGTTCCTATAAATGTACCTTCAGGTGACTGGGTGTGCATGTATTCCATCACCAGTGGTAGGAAAGTCTGGTGCACACAAGCCAGATGACCTCCCCTATGTGGGTTTGCAATAATGATCTTCATTTCTGCAGAAGTTCTGGAGGCATGCACATCATTCAATCAAGTGCCATGAAGTTTGGACTTGAATGCCTGTTGGAATGGGCTGCAAAGGTCCTTCATCTCTGTAGGCAGTCATGGGCTGTTCAACAGCAGTTGCAGGTTTGTTTCTCTGCATGCATCATTGACAAATGTTAGCTCCAGTTCACCTGAAGGATTCAAGGGGCACAATGTTATCAGTTTGAGACAGGGGGGTATACTCAGGTAGATGTTCACCAAAGTGCATATTCATCTTGGTCCTCTGAAGTGTATAGTTGAAACACTCGAAAGCCCAGGTTCTCCATGAATGCACTGGCCCCAGTCCAACCAGCAGCCTCTCAAAATGGAGGCAAGCATGGTGAATAGGCTGTATCTTCGCTTCCTTATATAAGTCCAAAACACCTGACAGGTAGTTCTTGAAGTGATGTGAGTAATGGCTTGCTAGTTCTTCTGAAGTAGACGTGGAGCTAGCAATGTAAACTGCAGTGACAAGATGCATGTAATTGTTGAGCATCTGCTGTTGCCTTCCCTGTGAGTGGCCCCAAATACGAACCAATGTAATGACAAGATGGATCATACCAACCAAACACCACTGGTCAGCTCTCCCATGAGCTCAAGTGACTGCGCCAAGATCCCAACTGGGCACCAGGAACCCAAGATGGAGATCATAGACATGTGGCATGTGGACAGTAACTTACTGGTGAATGCATTTGGGGTGGCCACAAGTGTAAAGCAGCTGGAAGAATATGCAAATGCGCCTGAAGCACCTGACAAGAGTAGTCAGTGCATACTAGATGGCGAGACCACAGCAACAGGAGACGAGCACAGCACTGTAGCTGACATGCATGACACGCTCACCTCTATCAGCACAAGTGCAAGGGTTCCAGACTTATCTGAGCCCGACTGCGAGGCTATTAAGCTGACAACTGGGTCTATTGATCCAGAAAATGCACAGAGCATCAAAATCATTTCCCCTGCACAAAGCGATCATCGAATCGCGAACCAAATCAGACCACTCGACGACATACCAGACCCTCCTCAGCTTCGGACCAAGTCCCCGATTCCACATAATCCGGCAATCGGACAGTTGGCACACATCCAAGCCTCTATAACTACGGATGTACGGTTGGTGCAAATGTGGGCACTGTCCAAGACAGAAGTGACCTACCCAGAATCCAACATAGCCATATCATCACCATATGCAGCTGAGTCAGTGGGAACCCCCCTTGGGGACCCTGGTGGAGAGCCGGAGAAGCCCTCACAGCTCCGAGAGGCTGATCGTCCCCAACGCGACCCAGAGCGCACATTCGAAAGACAATTTCGAACCTACCAAGGCCACTCCGCATGCAAAAACCCACCTAAAGAGATTCAGGAGATGGGGGTACACAGGCATGCAGAAGTCAGTGGGGGGGACAGTGCAAACATCGAGTCAGTAATGACGAAGGTGGAAATTGGTCAAACACAGCCAGGTGAATGTGCAAACGTGCTCGAAGCATCTGACGAGAGGAGTCAGCATGCAAGGGACGAGACCAAGGACAGCCCGGACTCACCAGAGTTGAGCCCAAAGGCTCTCGAACCCGAATGTGACACCACCAGAGGGGCCAGTGGACGTTCTATGGAAGTTGTGGCACAAGCACCCGTTGAAGAGCATCAGCCTGTCCAGACGAGCAGCAAGACGATTGCCAATGCACCTGATCCCCCAGGGATGCACGCCGAACTCCCCGATCCATATGCAAAGTGTTCTACACTGCAGAACGAGCCGCCAGCACAAATGGATAGCAGTACGATCACGAAACTCAAGGTACCATGTACACGAAGCAAGTGGGCATCACGACGCCCACGGCAAACCCACCGAAGGCACTCCACACCAGATACCCCACCTGACAAGGTCTGGGGGGTGGGGGTGCATAGGCTTGCTCGAACGGGTAGGGGGGATAGCACAGATGTCAAATCAACGGGAACAAAGCTGGAGATAAGGGCCATGAGCGCCCAAATGGTTGACATGCGGGCAGACCTACCACATGCAGGCAGATGCCCAAAGGAGCCTGATAAGCAGGTGATGGGTGGTGGATACAACGACACAGATAGCAGCAAATTCAATGACTAGCATGGAGTCGGAAAGTCGATACTGGTTGACAGTAGGTGTCAGCGCACTACGTGTCAGATGAAATGGCCAAATGGCTTAGCTGCGCCGCCCGATCCACCTTCGAACACCATTCACCCCATTCCTAGAATTGCCAGGCTCACCCATCTTCGTGGAAGAATCAAGAGAAGAGCTGAAAGCGTCAACGGTGCACGTACGAGGCGAAACGCCTACCGTACACTTGCGGCCCCCATACAGCCACCATCCGTACAAAGTTACATGCTAATGACACCATCCGGCTTGCCATACTGGAATGCATGGCCACCCGATCGCGATACAAAGCGAGACATGGGACCAATGGCTGACAGCAAGGGTCAGCACACTGAACGCGAAGCGAAACGGCAGGATGGCCTACCTGCATCGCCCGAGCGACCTCCGGCTGGCATCACGCTCAGTCCTCACCCCTACAGGGTACCCCGTCAACGTGGAAAACTCAAAACGAATGCTGGAAGCGTCAGCAAGGTTCGTACGAGGCAAAGCTCCCACCGCGCCTATGTAGCGCCCATGCGGCCACTGCAGCTGCTCTCGATGCCCTGCAAACCATTCATAAATATTGCAAGGGGGTCCCGCACCATAAGCGTTCGCTACAGCAAGGTCAGTGACGCCAGAAACGGCCAAACGAGAGGCAACACGCACATTACAGCTGGCACTACCATTTCGCCCTCTCGACAAATCTTGGAACGCTGGAAACCGCCCTGGAATGTCGCTTGCACTTGCTGGATGCAGGGGGTGTCCAATGAAATCAAAACGAGCGCTGAAAAGATCAACAATGCTTGTACAAGGCGATACACCCAGTACTGGATAAAACGGCCTAACGGCTTACCTGCATCGCCCAATCCGCCTCCAAATGACCTCATGCATGCTCCCAGGACCTTTACGGAACCCCGTCGACATGGAAGGATCAAACGGATCGCTGAAAGTGTCAGCGACACTTGTACGAGGCGAAACGCTCATGTGGTCCCCAAGCGGCCGCTTCCGCCCCTCTTTGCGCCCTCGAAACGATTCATATACCTTGCGGGAGGATTACGGATGATGAGCGTACGCTATAATAAGGTCAGGAGTGCACAGCGAATCAAAACAAGAGGGCGCACCTACCATACAGCTGGTATTTCCATGCAGCTCCATCTACTCCGCTCAAATCCCTCGAAGCGACTCTGGAATTCGTACTGGCAGCAGGGGGTGCCTCCCATATCGACATGGAACGATGAATCGGCTGAGAAATCTTCGTATGGCCAAACGGCCCCCTCGCAGCAGCGAGATGATGAGCACAGGGCCAAATGGCCAAACGGCTTACTTATGCCATCCAAACCGGCTCGAAACGACTTCGCACACTCTTCTGGGACCCTCAGGGACCCACGCCGACGCGGTAGGATCAAGACAAGATCTAAAAACGTCAGTACAGTCGAAACGAGAGGCGG
The DNA here is from genome assembly GCA_024613145.1 of Pisolithus marmoratus. Taxonomy (NCBI): domain Eukaryota; kingdom Fungi; phylum Basidiomycota; class Agaricomycetes; order Boletales; family Pisolithaceae; genus Pisolithus; species Pisolithus marmoratus. The sequence continues at coordinate 35,603 of JANFAE010000277.1, read as the reverse complement.
CAAAGCCTCTAAACTCATTATTCCCATTCCGCCACCTCGCAAACTTGCGAAACCCCTCTGGAATGTTGCAGATACATATTGGCGACATGGGATACCCCCCGGACGGTCGCGAAACGTCGAAAATCTGTTGTTATTTGATACGGCGGCCTCACGGTCATGGTACAAGGTCAAGGCGCGCGCACACTACAGGCATATCCGAAACGGGAAGTTGCCACAACGCGGCGTGGCAAACACGACCACACAACACACGCACACAATGGACTCGAGGCTGCTATTGCAGCAATTATACTCGCTTTATTCCAATATTCGGTATACATTTTTTCAATTGAGTCCAATATTCTTCACCCCTACCTATTCACACAGTGGAGCTTCAGGGGGTGTGTTGGAGATTGAATCACCCCAGTGTGATGTACATTTTGGTGCGAGTTTTACTTGCTTACATAAGTGCTTAGAGCGCACATAGTACTACACTTTTGGTACTATTCCCTCAGTAGTTGAGTCACTACTGAGGGTAAGCATACATATTCTTTATAGTATACTACTTACTGATACCTTGTAGCTGCCTACTGGTACTTCAATATATACAGTAGTTGAGTCACTACTGAGGCTGCCTACAGCCCTTTTCTACACCCAAATCCATGGATGAGGCACCCCCTGCCTCTTGTAACTGCCAGTGATGTCCCAGGGCAGTTTCCAGCATTTCTTGGGCTTGTTGGATAGCAAAATGATAGCACAACCTAGAGTGTGCTCCCCAGGGTACAGGTACTGATATGCCACATCATCTTTTCTCCCTTTTTCAGACTTATTCTTTTCTTTTCCCTTCTGTTTTCTCTTAGTTGTACATGTGATGCATCTCTCGACATTTATGCGACCTATGCTTCCCCTTTTGGACCCTTACTATATGCTGTCCCTTATACAGCCTTCCCTTCCCTTGATCAGCCTTCTCTGATCGACATGACTTGGCTTATCACTTCTACTTCTCCCACACCAAGTCACTTTCCCTTTTCAGATGCTATTTCATTTCAATGCATCCTTGACACATCCCTCTCCCTTTGCTGGTGTGTAGGCTATGTCTCTTATCTCTGACTTGATGCATCTCTGTTCTCACGAGCACATCTCCAATGTGGCTCTGCCAAAGACCACCACACAGAGCAGAGCAGTATATATACTCATAGGGACATACCTGTAGACTCCAGCTTTTAGCTACCTTGCAACCAGGATAGCTTTCTCAGGACTTTGCTTCTCTCAGACTGCTTGCCTGGCCATAGAAGGGGTAAAACTATTAAGCCCTTGAGGTCAACCCTGGCAATACCACAAGCATGCTGATTGCTTAACTGCCTCAGCACCAACACTTGTCACTTTCAGCAGGTGAGGTATTCCAGCACATAACAAAAGCTAAAAGCTCCCTCTACCAAGGTTAATGAAACTCTTGAGAACTTCAGCTTAGCACCAAAGTCTTCCTAGGTCAACAATAGTCCCTAGTGAAGTCTCAAGTTCTCCATCACCCCTAAAGCAGTAGCTTTGATTGACTACCTCTTTGCCTTCTATGAAGGGATCCCCTACAGTAATCCATAGCCCTCTAGAAGACCACCCTGAACAACTGGAACCACTGTGGGAATTACCCCAGCCATTGTTCACCCTCAACACTCCAACTCAACATGTCTTCTCATCAAGGCACACCACCTGATCCTCAGAGGCCACCCTCTGTCACAGGATCAACATCTTCTGCTAAATTCTGACCACTGGTTCCCTCAAGAAAGGAACAAAGGCAGAAGGATAGACCATCGTCATCCAGAACATCTGCCCTTCCCTTAAAGAAGGAACCTTCTTCATCTCACTTCCACCCCTATCCCCCGGAAGAGAGATCCCCATCCACTTCGAAGCCCAAACCATCTTCATCCCACATTCCCCCATCCCTCACACATCGACAACCTTCCCTAAAGGACTTCAAAGGAACCCTGACCCCATCTTTCCTCAAAGGAGCTAAAGGAGTCTTTGTGGCTTTCAGACTTATGAGTCTACCTGCAGGAGAAGACCCCACTCTTTCACAACCCTGACAGCCTAAGGAGGAAGAGGAGGACTCTTTGCTCAGAGGTGACCTTTTTCAAGACATACACCCTTATTATCACAACATCGAAATGTTGGAACAACCTTTTGGAACCCAAACCAAGGTACCAGTCACTGAATTGGTGAAGTGGTACTGGGAGAAGTTTTTGTCTACAATGGACTTCACTATCCCAACCAAACCCAGTGACCCTGGAGGCTCTGGAGGAGGTCCTGTGGAGAAAGGAAAGGGATGTGACTCTAACTCTGGAGAGGGTCATGCAAAAGAACTGAACCTGAATTGTCCATGAGAGTATGATGGCAACCATGCCATGTATGATGCCTGGCTGACATCAATCAAAACTTATCTGGGCATCAACTCTCATATCTACTGGACAGCTGAACAGAAGATTGGCTTCACTCTTTCATTCATGACAAAAGGCTCTGCCCAGGCCTGGGCTGAGAATTATGCCAAGAAGTCCCTTCTGCTTGACACCATCCACATTGTGGACACATGGTCAGGATTCCTAGCAAAACTTGACCAGATGTTCAAGGTCAGAGATGTATCCCAGATGGCCTTACTCAAATTATCAGCCATCAGACAAGGAACAAGAACCTTGGAGGAATACACAACTGACTTCTTGAATGCAATGAACAAGGCAAAACTTTCAGAGAGCAGCCCTGAAGCTGGAGTCTTCTACAGACAAGGATTAAGGGCTGAGCTGAATGAATGGATCCTCAAAACCAACTCCTGCCTGACAACACTGGCAGAATGGATCCAATTGGCTACAGCAGCACAAACTGCTCTCTCTCAACTGTGCTTGTTCACTGGTCAGCAAACCAAAGAAGACCAGCACATCCTGGGACAAAATCTTACCAAGTCCCACTACAATCGAGCATCTGATCAAGATCCTTATGTGATGGACATGGACTGCTGCCAAAACTCTGGTGGACCTCTGAAGAGGTCCTGGAACCAGAGAGGCAACTCATGATCACAGATCAGGGAGATCACATGCTGGGGATGCAATGAAACCAGACATCGAAGGGCTGAGTGCCCTAAAGAGAAGAGAAGCCCTGATCAATGGGATCACCATCAACAGATCAGGCAACTTCTTGAAGAACTCATCAAAGAAGAGGATTTGCAAGGGAGCAAGATGCTCAGACTGACCAAATCCAACAACAACCCAGATTTTTAACCAGCTCCCCTGTGGCTGCACAGGGAGGAGCTAAGAACTTTTCAGTTACTTTGACTCAACAGGAATGGACTAATAGAACTACTTCTGTAGCTACAGACTTTGAGCAATTGAAATCAGTTTCAAATTCCTTTCTGTTTGGGTCCATGTTCCTGGTTGATCGGGAAGACACAGAAATCAAAGCAGTGATTGACAGTGGCACAGAGGTCAATGTCATTCACCTGAAGATTGTTGAAAAATACAATCTCAAAAGAACTCATGTCAAACATCCTTGGATGGCAAGAAGCTTCGAGGGGCCTAGCCAGCAGAAGGTGACCCACATCTGCACCTTCAATGCCCATGTCTTTCACAAACTGGTGAAGGTACATGCCTTCAAAATGGAGCTAAAATCTCAGGAAGACATCCTGTTAGGGATGTCCTTTTTGGCTGAGTATAACCCTATATTCAATTGGAAAAAGAGAAAGATGATTGGGTTCAGAGACCCCTGTCTCAGGGAGTCAAACCTGTCATCAGATGAAGAAGATTACGATGATGAGGACTTTGTTATGCTTCAGAAAACCTCCATATCAACTCAACTAGAAGCAGCCATCCAGAAAGAGGATGTTGCTCTACCGATGCACTACAAGAAATTCTCAAAAGTCTTCTCTGAGGAAGACACCCCACTCCCACCTTGTCGCCCATATCTCAACCATGAAATCAAGCTTTCAGATGACTTCAAGCTGAAGAAAGCCCCCATATATCCCCTTTTGCAAGAAGAACTTCAATCACTGGATGAGTTCCTGGAAGAAAACCTGAACACAGGAAAAATAAACAAATCCAAATCCCTGCAGGCCTCCCCAGTGTTCTTTGTCAGAAAGAAGGATGGAAAGAAGCAGCTAGTACAAGACTACCATGAACTCAACAAATACATGATAAAGGATTCCTATCCTTTGCCAGATGTAAAATCCCTTCTTGACCAGCTGGCCAAGTCAAAATATTTTGTGAACTTCAACATTTGCTGGGGATTTACAAACATTCAGGTAAAGGAAGGTGATGAATGGAAAGGAGCCTTCATTACCCCATGTGGACTCTTCGAGCCCACTGTCATGTTCTTCAGACAGTGCAACTCTCCACCAACATTCCAATGCTATATGGAGACCACTTTCACAGTATGATGTACTTGAAGAAGCTCATCATCTTCATGGATGATGTCACAATCCATGCAACCACCAAGGAAGAACTTTATCAGCGAATAGAGGAGTTCCTGGTGATCACCCTAAAAGAGGAACTGAGACTGAAAATCTCAAAGTGCACTTTTGAGACAGAGGAGGTCGAATTCCTGGGCTTTATCATCAAAAAGGGACTCATCAAACCTTCAGAAATGAAACTTGCAGCAATCAAGGACTGGAAAACCCCCAACAACTTACACAAACTATGACAGTTCCTTGGGTTCTGCAATTTCTACCAACAGTTTATCCCATCCTTTTCGCAAATCACCATTCCCCTCCATCACCTCTCTAAGAAGAATGTCCCTTACAAGTGGGACATGGAGCAAGCTGATGCATTCGAGCAGCTTAAACAAGCACTGTGCTCTCAGCCAGTTCTATGCCTTCCCAACTTCTTGAAACCCTTTACACTCTTCCACTGCAAGCATTTCACAATTTTTCTTCAGAAAACATGCCAAAAAAATTGAAGAAAGTGATACTCTTTCTTCACAGCTGTTTTCAAAGAGAAAAGGCAAAAATAATATTTTCCTTTCTTTGCATGACTTGCCACAAAACATTGATTGATGGTAATACTCATTAGTGCAGGAGCTAATCAGCACTACCATCAATTCATGTTTTTTCACAGAAAAGATAAAGAAAACAAAATATTATATTTGCATTTTTTCTGTGAACACAGACCAAATAAAAGAGTATCTCTACTTTCAATTTTTTCAAGATATTTTGGCTTGAAAAATTGTGAAATGCTTGCAGTGTTCACTGATGGCTCAGCCACCAGCACTGGAGTGGTCCTCTGCCAACAATTTGAGGATGGAGAGCTCCACCCCTGTGCCTACCTATTGAGAAGCTTGGTCAGCACTGAACAAAATTACCAGGTGTATGATCTGGAACTCCTGGCCATTGTGTGAGCCTTCAAAGAATGGTGGCACTATCTCATCTCTCCAGTTGCCCCCACCATGGTGTATACCAATCATCAAAACCTCACTTATTATCAGTCACTGCAGCAACTGAGCTGCCAGCAAACATGATGGGCCACTTTCCTTCAAGACTTCCCTATTCAGCTAGCACATAAACCAGATCAGAAGAAGAGCCAAACCCTTTTGTCATCAACTCCCTCCACCCAGATGTCCAACCTCAGCAATAAGTTGTCCAGCAATGTATGATGGTTGGACAGAGGGGTGTTTGCAATATCTCAAGAACTCTTCAACAAGATAAAGGAGACGATGCTGAGAGACGAGAGACTCACAACAAATGACCAAATAACAGAGGAGAACGATCAAACAAAATGACATGAAGGTCGACTCTATGTTCCTCCTCCCCTCCGATGCAAGTATCTCCAGGACAATCATGATCTAGCAGCTGCTGGTCACCCTGGAGTGAAAGCAATGATTTGGAAGATGAAAGACAAAGTTTGGTGGCCTGGAATGTGGAAGCAGGTAAGAGAGTACATGAAGGGTTGCCCTGGCTGTCAAGCCAACAAGGTAATCACTCACCCTCTCACACCCCCCATCACTCCCAATGATGTGGCAAAAAACCCCTTCCCATTCAAACAAATCTCCATGGACTTTGTTATGGATCTTCTGGAGTCAGAAGGATATGACTCCATCCTCACCATTGTGGACCAAGGACTCACCAAAGGAGTGGTTCTAGTCCCATGCAACAAAACATGTGACTCTGTTGAATTGGCAAATCTCTTTCTGCACTATGTGTACCCCAGATATGGCATCCCTGACACAGGAATATCTGATAGGGGTCCACAGTTCATGTCTGCCTTTGCAACAAAACTCTATGAGGCACTTGGTATCCAACAAAAACTCTCCATGGCATACCACCCTCAGACCAATGGCAAAAGCAAATGTGTAAATCAAGAGATCAAGACCTACCTGTGGATGTATTGTGATGCCCGACCAGAAGAGTGGGCTTGGTTCTTACCTCAGGCTGAGTTTGTGCACAATTCCAGGGTCCATTCCATTCATAATCAAATGCCCTACTCCCTCCTTTATGGATATGACCCAGCACCCTACCCTTCTGCATTGAAGCTGACAGATGCTCCTGCAGTTGACAATCATATGCAACAACTGGCCACCAATTGAGACTCAGCACTTTTTGCTCACAAAGCTGTGCAAGAAGCAATGCATGCAAGAAGCAAGGGACCCTATACTCCCCTGAAGGAAGGTGATCTAGTATGGCTAGATGCATCTACCCTAAAAAGGGACATCCCAAGCACCAAGCTGGCACCTCAACAGGTTGGGCCATTTGAAATTATGAAAGTAATTTCTCCCATGGCTGTTCGACTGAAGATCCCTGATACATGGCAAATACACCCAGTATTTCACATGTCATGGATCTACCCTTCAAAGAAAATGATGAATACAGAAGAGCTGAAGTGCCACCCCTCCCTGATCTGATTGATGACTTACCTGAATGGGAAGTCGAGAACATTCTCAAACACCAAGTCATGAGCTCACATAGGAAGCAAAAAGGACATGTCTCTGTGCCCAAGAGGACTGCCAAACAACAAACCTACCAATACTTGGTCAAATGGACTGGGTATGGGCATTCCTCAAATACCTGGGAGCCAGAGGAAAACCTATATAATGCCCTCAAAATCCTCCACTCCTACCAGAGATGCAACTGACTTCCTCTCAGCCATGTCCCATGAACACAACTCTGAACACCTCTCCACATTTGATGAATTCACCCTATTGGACTATGAGAATTCCCATATCACCTTTTCTGATGACTTCATCTTCACATCTTTGCCACCCCCTTCCATGGTACAACCCACACCCTCAGATCACAACATCACAGCAGTTCAGGAATACTGGGACCAGGTCACCACCAGTGCACCTGGACCCCTTCCAAACCCCCACACCCAGTTCATGGTCCATTCTCTCTCCCACTCCAAGGGAAAGAGAAGGGCCTGAATCTCTAAGACCACCCCCTACCCCTCTGCCTTATCCAAACAATGACCTTACCTCCCACTTGGCTCCTATCGCTCATGCCACACCCCTGCCTCATCTCCCAACTCCTCTCCCATCTCCCAAACCCCTGATCCAGAGACAACTGCTCCCAACTTGACCTCTGATGCACCCCCTCAGTCAGTTGCTCCCCAACTTACACAGTGACAGACCACAGAGGAGGTCAATGTGAGGCACTACTTCCAGGGAAGAGTGTACAGGGAAAACAGAGGGGGGGCTGAAGGAACTAATTCCTAGGTCCATCCCAAGGGGTGCTAAGCAGGGAAAGGGATGCATGAAAAGTGGAAGAGATTTTGTGGGGGAACATTCCATAGGAATAGGTTGTTAATGTTAGAACAGGCTGTGGGCTTGTAGGCATGGGACTCTGTATGTGATTTTTCTGATTTTGAAGGAATGGGTGGACTCGATGATGATGCTGGAGACATGGGGAAAACTCGAAGGGTTTGATGCTAGGGACTCCCAGACTCTTCAATTACTCAGAAAATGACTCTAAACAGTGGATGCATTATTCCAATGCTTGGCTGGAATACTTATGGTGTACAGGAAGCGACTACAGGTACAGAAAATTTTTAGAAGGAGTGACAAATGGAAAAAAAAGATGACACCTGTCAAATGTACAGTATGTACAACCCTGCATGTGCAAGTAGGTAGGAACCATGTAGACAAATCATAGAAGGACAAGAAGGGAAACTGAAGCAGTACCAAAATCAACCAACCAGAATAAGTGAACTGTGGAAACACCTCTCTTGTGCGAGCAGCTTGGGACCTCAGAGGTGGGGCAGATCACAGGGGAAGCAGCAGCGGTGGCTGTGCAGTGGCTACAGTGGTGGCGACATGACAGGTGATGGGTGCCCAGAACCTGTACAGGGTTGGAGCGTGGTGCACTGTGATTGGCTGAACTGGACCCAGGCCTAGACTCTTAACCCAAGTCTGTATGATCGGCTTCAGAACCTCAGGGAAAAGATGGTGAGGCGATTGGGGAGTCAGTGTGATGTGGAGCAGGTGATGAAACCCCTGTACAGGATTCTTTGAACACAAGGATGGGTGGGAAGGCACGAGGCAAAGCCAGAGAAACTCCTAGCTCGAGCAGGAATGGCTGTGAGTAGAGACATCATACACAGAATGTTACTTGTATGCTCAGAGGATTACCATTCCCTACATCGACTCCTCCACCAAGGCCAAGACAAGCCTGGTACCCTTGCCAGAACAGCTCCTCCATGTTCTGCAGGTGCTCAAAAACTTCGAGCACTGGGACTAACTTGGCTGGAGAGCAGGCAAACATCATGACTGCCTTAAGATGTTGTCTCAAATCTACAGAGGTTCAGAATTCATAGCCACATGCATTCCTCAACTCTTCAATGTCACAGAAGGCATCATCAGACATGTCACTAAGAAGGTGGACCTTGACCTTTTCACAGGTGACAATATTGACAATGTTGGTGACATACAACACATGGTCATGAACCTAACCTTCCTTGAGTTTGGAGAGGACTTATGGAAATCCTTTCAAGACTTTCACCCCCACTCTGCTCAAGCTGTTGACCCAGCATTGGCTCTCAGATGCAGCAAGGGCAAGAGCACAAAACCTTCTGGACCTGAATCTCCTGTCACAAAGAAACAAGAGATGACTCTTCAGTTCAGTGGACTATCTCCACCATCATGGACAGAAGATCAGCCAAACAATAGTGACTCAGGAGGAATGGACCAAGGAGGAGCTTCACCAGTTGGTGGAGTTAGCCTCAAAAGGAAACCAATGAGCTCTGGCTCAACTTCAGATACAGACAACAGCAGTACCACCTACAGGCTCAACGATGACATCACTTCCCACAGACACTCCATATGGCTTGAGGGAGTATGCACCCTCCTCGACCACACTGCCAGCCTTCTCGCAGAATGCTCTCTTGGTGGTGATGTCAGTTACATTGACTGGAGGAACTTCCTCCATTTGGCCTACTTCAATTCAGCTGTATGAACTCTACACCTACCCTATGCTCTAAATGCATGGCCCCCCTTTCCACTCCCTCATCTCAATGGCTCCTTCCTTGTCATCCCCTATGATGACAACCTCCTGAAGGTCCTCTCTGGCAGGAAGCAAATTGACTGGAGCAGCCCCTTCTGGGGTATGCACTGTTATGATTGCACCTGCCTAGGACACATCAGGTGTGCCAATGGAAGGGGTTCCAAGTGGACTCTCCCAGGAACCATGCTCCCTCACCCTCCACACCATTGTCATCACTCCCCCACTAACCCAATGGTAAGATGATGGGGCCCCATTTAAACTCCCTCCCGACAATCACAGTCGAGCTCCTGACCTTAAATCGAGCTGCCCCTGGACACTCTTACTCGCCTCTCCAGTGCTTCGGCCTTGAGAGGGGGGTAATGATATGCCACATCATCTTTTCTCCCTTTTTTGGACTTATTCTTTTCTTTTCCCTTCCATTTTCTCTTAGTTGTACATGTGACACATCTCTCGATGTTTACACAACCTATGCTTCCCCTTTTGGACCCTTACTATATGCCATCCCTTATATGGCCTTCCCTTCCCTTGATTGGCCTTCTCCAATCGATGTGACTTGGCTTATCACTTCTACTTCTCCCACACTGAGTCACTTTCCCTTTTCAGATGCTATTTCATTTTGACATGTCCTTGACACATCCCTCTCCCTTTGCTGGTGTGTAGGCTATGTCTCTTATCTCTGACTTGACATGTCTCTGTTCTCATGAGCATGTCTCCAACATGGCTCGGCCAAAGACTGCCACACAGAGCAGAGCAGTATATATACTCATAGGGACATACCTGTAGACTCCAGCTTTTAGCTACCTTGCAACCAGGATAGCTTTCTCAGGACTTTGCTTCTCTCAGACTGCTTGCCTGGCCATAGAAGGGGTAAAACTATTAAGCCCTTGAGGTCAACCCTGGCAATACCACAAGTGCACTGATTGCTTAACCACCTCAGCACCAACACTTGTTGCTTTCAGCAGGTGAGGTATTCCAGTGTGTAACAGGTACCCTCTCATTTGGAAGTTTCTGGCACTGCTGACTTTGTTATAGTGAATGTTTGTTATTCGTGACCCTCCTGCAAGGTATGCAAACCATTTTGAGGATGTTGAGGAGGATGGAAGTAGCTGCATGGGCACTGCTTGACTATGGTAGGCATTTTGCTTTGTGCATGTGTTGCTGATGCTTCCAGCCATTCATTTGATCCTTCCACATCAGCGAGTTACCCTGTAGGGTCAGGGAAGGTGTGAGATGCCTGTCAGAGGCAGTTTGGGTGATGTCGTTCAGCTGTGATACCTTTTGTTTGGTGTGCCAACCTCCATTGTTAGCTAACAGCTTCTTCTCTGCTCCATGTGAGCAGATGGTGCTGCTGTTTGTTGCATTGCTGTTACCACTGTCACCCCATCTGCCAGCTTCTGGTGGGAAGACCTGTGGTATCACTGGTGTGCCATGTCATTTGAGCTTTGCACACTCGCTGTCTTGTCTTGTAGTCTTGTGCTGCTGCTGCAAGACTGCTGTTTGACTGTCAAAAGGTCCAGTGCACTTCCAAGTTCATCTATAAGGCATTTCTGTCTCTGGCATGTATCTGTGGTGTCCCAGAGTTGTCATGAGACCTTGTGAGGTAGTGGAGTGGGAACATTGAGGATGAGGCATCCATAGCCTCTCATTTTGATGCTGCAGATGTTTCATAGGCCTGTCTTGATCCTACCATGATGGCATGTGTCCACAAGAGTCCTAGGAGGGTGTATGAAGCTGCTTTCATGTGTTTCTGGTGGCACAGGTAAGTTGTTCAATTACTTCACCTCCTGCTCAGTATGCTGACTCCCACTGCCAGCTAGCACCAGTTTCCTGACCCCATGCGAGCTGCTGAACTTGCTAGTGAGCTTGTCATCACCCCCACTACCAGCTCTCTTAGCCTTATCAGGGCCCTTTGGGCATCTCCAAACATGGTGGGTCCACTGGCATGTCAACCATTTGGGTGCTCATGGCCCTTTTCTCCAGCTTCATCATCATCAATTTGACATCTGTGCTATCCCCCTTACCTGTTTGAGAATGCCTATGCACCCCCACCTCCCAGACCTCGTCAGGTAGGGTATCTCATGTGGAGTGCCTTTGGCAGGTTCACTGTGGGTGTCACAATGGCCATTTGCTTCATGTACACAGCAACCTGAGTTCTGTGATCATACTGCTATGCATTTGTGCTGGTGGCTCATTCTGTTGCATAGAACACTTTGCATGCAGAATGGGGGGTTCAGCATGTGTCCCTGGGGGATCAGGTATGTTGGCAATTGTCTTGCCATCCATCAGGATGTGCTCATTGCATTTGGTAGATGTGTTTTCAATGAAGCATTCAAAGGCCTGGCTAGTGGGGTCATCTGCAGGCTTGGAAGCCTCAGATCTCCACTCAGGTAACCTTTGGCTCTCTGCAACCTTGTTGGCAATGTGCTGACTCCTCTCATCAGCTGCCTGAAGTGTGCTTGCACATTCATCATGCCATTTTGCATCTGTAATCCCAGCCTTGGTTGCTGGTAGGATATCATCTGCCTGCTGCATGTCTACAATCTCCACCTCAGGTTTCAGATACCCAGCTAGAATCTCAGTGCAGTCTCCTTCATGCTCATTTGAGTTTGCTGCACAGCTTCCTGCCACCTGACTCTGTATGTCTATGATTGTAGCCTCTGGTGCCATGGGCCCATAGGCAATCTCAGTATGTTTGTGTAGGACCACTGTAGGCTGCTTGGCAGCTACAGTGTTTGCTGGAATGCTCATGCTAGTAACTCCAGTATGATTGTGTTCATCTGGTTGTTTCAAGTTGATGGTCCCAACCTTGACCACTAGCAAGCAACCCTCTGTCTGTTGCACATCTATGATATCCATCTCAGGTTCCAGATACCCAATCAGAATCCCAGTACAAGCATTTTGGTTGCCTCAGAGGCCTTCTTCCTCCACTGGTAGGTCATTTTTCACCCTGCATGTCTATGACTTCAGTCTCAGGTGTTGGGTACCCAGTTTCAGTCTTGGTGCAGTCATTTGGGCTGTCTGGGAAGCCCTCTTCTCTGCTAGGTGGATTTGATGGTTCACCATGGCTGTCATGGGTGTTCTGAGTGGTTTCACCAGCCATGCTCTGCTTGGGCTGTGATCTGCTCTGTCATGTGCCTTCCTCAGCTGCTACCCAGCTCTCTGGTCTTGGAATTCAACCAAAGTGCTTTTCAAGGTAGTCCCACTTTTTGAGTGGTGATTTCAGGTGTAGCATAAACATAGCAATGGAGTCCAGAATTCCACTTATGATGGTGTAGTTTACCATTGTGTTTTTCTGTGTCCATGACTGGTCTGTGGCTTGCCATGCTGCAACCTCATCTCATTTGTTGTTGGTCTGGGGTGACCAACCCTCACCACAACCTTCAAGCTGTGCTGGATGTATGGGTCATTTCTCTGACCTGACCAGGAACCCCATCAAGCCTTTGTCAGAAATGGCACATAGGACCAAACTTGCATAAGTTATCCAATTTTGCCCATTGTGTGCGAGCTCAGGTAGGTAATCCATCCATCATAGTATCCAATAGCTTCAAGAGTAAAGACAGTAGTACTTTGTTGAGTAGTCCCTTCATTCGAGTTGACTGTGAGTCTCCTACAATAAAATTTTCCTTCTGCACTATGTGGGGCTCATAACCTGTAGAAAAGGGCTGTAGGCAGCCTCAGTAGTGACTCAACTACTGTATATTAGATGTACCTGTAGGCAGCTACAGGGTATCAGTAAGTAGTCTACAGTAAACAATGTACAAGCCCTTCAGGCTTGCAGCTGCTTTGCAGCCTGCAAGGACATGCTTCATCCCAGTTTGCTGACACAGGCTGCATCCCAGTTTGCCAACACAGGCTGCATCCCAGCTGCTGACCCAGGCTACATCCCAGCCACCAACCCAGCCTGTATCCCAGCTGCCAATGTAGGCTGTGTCCCAGCTTGTGATAGCCCAGATCCAACCCCTTCACACAGGCCTGATCCCAACCCTAGATAATCCTACACTGAGTATGCATATGTACATGACACCAATAAACATCATGGTCCCCTTCTAGACATGGTGTACACCCATTATACTCATGGTATGCTACATGTAGTTGACCTCAATCTAAGTGTGTATTGTCCACCATCCTTAGACCAGCTGTGGCAAACCCACCATAGCTATGGACCCCTGCACCCATGGGAGCTACTACTCTACCCTTGGTGAGGTGCCTGGGTGCAAGGTGAGGCCCAGGTTACCCCTGTCAACTACAAAGTATGGCCATTGATCCAGAGTATGTCTGGAGAGACCCAACATTGAATTGAATGCACTCAGGCCCAGAGAAAATGTTGTTGCAATGTCATACTTACTTCACCTATGGAGGGACATGAGACCCCACTGAAAGTTGGAAAGATCAGGTCAACAGTGTGCTCAGGTGATGGGAAAATATGTTGCATGTGTTGGAATATGAGGTCAGGGACCAGGCTGGTACATCAGCAAAGTTACATGCATCTACTGTGTCTGAGGTGTCTGATTATGTCTGATGGCATCTGATGACCTCAGCTATATTAACTTAATGTCTTGGATTGACCAATCAGATGAGGGCATAGGCATTGAAACTCTGACATCAGATGTCTAATCATCTGCAGTCATCTGCTGCAGATGAAAGCAGATGAATTAGACTACTTGTAACTTTCCTAATGTAGGTGATGTCATAGGTCATCATAGTCATGCCATACATGTATCATACATTTGTCACTGTTTGTATGTAGATAATGCATACTGTATAAAGAGTGGGGAAGTCACTGGGTATGCCCCATTGACTTATCCCTAGTTCTGGCCTATGTCTGGGTCAACCCTGTTCAGTTCCCCAGTCACATACCTCTACTTTTCACAGCATGAGCCCCCATCAAGGCAAAGAGGATGTCCACACACATTGAGATGGATGGAAATGTCATTACACAGTCTTGCCAGCTACTGATACAGAAGGGACAACCAGCACTCCAATCACAGAGATCAGGTGAAAAACACAGGAAATGTTACTTGATGCATCCAGGATGCCATTATCAATTCACATCCATCATGAAGGGATGAACATACACTGACCAATGCTTTGCAGAGCCAGAACTGTGTTACAGTGACTCTGAAAACCCTTTCCATGTTTGCCCTATTTTCAGTGCATGCAGTGTACTTCCAGATGCATGGAGAATCACACTAAGCTTTGGTGGAGTCATAAATAGTACATAGTCCTGGCTGAAATTTGGCTCCAAGGTCATGTGATTTCATTCACACAGTCTGGAGATATGGCCATTTTAAAACAGCATGTGCATGGAAAGGGTTTTTTCACTTTTGAATTGGTAACTAAGATCTTATTCAAAACATCCAATATTTGCTATTGTTTGGTGATACAAACAAAGATACATGTGTAAACAATATGTCTGAGTTTAAAAAAATTCAAATACCTCATTGTTCCCAACCACCATTATGGTCAGACCCCTTTCTCTTACTCAGCAAAGCACCATTCTCTCTTTGCTTGACTCTGGCCATTCTGGTGAAGCTATTGTCAGGCAAATTGGTGTCAGCCCCTCTACTGTATCTAAACTTCATTCTAAGAGGCATTCTAGCCTTCCTAAGGCCCTTGGAGGCCATCCTTCTAAGCTTTCCCCTGCCAATATTTGCCATGCTCAACATCTTATTAGCTCTGGCAAGGCTGAAAATGCAGTTCAAGTCACCAAAGCCCTTGGAAACATCATCAACCAGCCTCTCTCTGCTAACACTGTTCATTATCACTTGAAAAAATCTGGTATGAAGTCTGTAGTCAAGACCAAACATCCTATTCTCTCAGCCAAATATCACAAGGCTCACTTGGATTTTGCTTATACCCACAAGGACTGGACTATAGAGGACTGGAAGAGGGTTGTATGGTCTGCTGAGACCAAAATTAATCACCTAGGGTCAGATGGATGCAAGTGGGCTTGGAAAAAGGCTGGGGAGGGACTTAATGGTAGGCTGGTACAAGGAACTCTCAAGTTTGGGGGTTCCTTGATGATGTGGGGGTGTATGACTTGGGATGGTGTTGGCTATACTACAAAGATTGATGGTAGGATGGATGGGGACCTTTACCTTCAGATTTTGAAGGATGAGCTTCAACACACATTGGAGCATTATCATCTCAATCCATCTGATACAATCTTTCAGCAAGACAATGATCCCAAGCATACTTGCAAAAAGGTTAGAGATTGGCTAGAAGAGCAGGAGTTTGGGACCATCAATCCCATTGAACATCTTTGGGGTTGCCTGAAAAGAAGCTTGCAGGGTATGAAACCCCCCCTAATGGGATTCATGAGCTATGGGAGAGAGTTCAGGTGGAGTGGGAGGGGATTTCAGTGGAGGAGTGTCAGAAACTAATTGAAGGCATGCCTAGAAGTGTTGAGGCAGTGCTTAGAGCAAAAGGTGGATATACCAAGTACTGATAATATCCAAATACCCTTGTAAATTCAAAAGTGAAAAAACCCTTTACATGCACATGCTGTTTTAAAATGGCCATATCTCCAGACTGTGTGAATGAAATCACATGACCTTGGAGCCAAATTGCAGCCAGGACTGTGTACTATACATGACTCCACCAAAGCTTAGTGTGATTCTCCATGTGTCTGGCAGTACACTGCATGCACTGAAAATAGGGCAAACATGGAAAGGGTTTTTGGAGTCACTGTATAAGTTTTCTTGTATGTCATGCAACTCACATCTATGGAGGGAAGGACACTGGTTATCAGGTTATCAGTCCATATTAGTTCATATGCCAATCAGTGGGGCACAGATAACAACACTTGCAGTTATGAAAAATATTTCCCAGGGTAAAAATGGTCCTGAAGTCTCAATATATACATTATGCAGACAGGAGAAGGTAATGGAAAAACTAATATCTGGCTAGAAAATATGGTATCTCAGCAGTGGAGCAGAAGAGCATAGCAAAAAAGGCCAAAAATGCGAAAATTTGAGATAAAAACACCTTCCCATGCTCACACAGTGTTATTTGTTGTATATATATTCTGTACATTGCAAGGAAAACATGTTATTACTACAGGTTGAGAGTGTGGGAAGAGTTGCTGTGCCACAACTGAACAGGCAACAGCTGGGTTTGAAAAGCCACATGGTTTTGTGTAATAAGAATGGGTTGCCAAATTAGCTGGAGTTAGCAACACAGGCAGTGGGTGAGAGGGATCATGCCCCTGTGTGACAATGTTCTCCCTTAATTATATGATGTGCTTACCCTCAGTAGTGACTCAACTACTGAGGAATCAGTACCAAAATGTACTACTAAGTGCGCTCTAAGCGCTTATGTAATCAATGAAAAAGCTTACCAAAATAGATATCACACAGGGGTGATTCAATCTCCAACAACTAGTGCACTAGCAAAAAAGCCCCCACCATAGTATGAAAAGGCATGTGTTTGATCAGGTTTGGCAGCTTGTGTGAGGGGCATGGGTATTTGTGTCCACAATGTTGCAATGTGGGCTATTTTTTGGACCAACAGATTTTTGGTGATTAGTGGCTGTGCCTCATTAGGCAACAACATAAAGAGCACTACACTTTTTTGCTAATCACACCTTACCATACTTCTAATCAAACACTAATAAACACTATGCTTAGTTACTGGTCAAAAATGTGAACTACACTACACTTTTGGTAATCAAATATGTACATGACACTTCACTAATCAAACACTAATAAACACTACACTTAGTTAATAGTCATAATAGTGTATAAAGCAACTCCATCAATATATATTATACAATATGAAAAAACACTGTATATTCCCTGCATACCATAGTGGAAATGCCAAAATCTTATATATTATGAGTAAGTGTACTGTACTCAGAAATTCTATGATCTTATTGCAGAGGAGGTGGTACATCATTCATACATAACTGAGAATCACCCATATATCTAGGCCATTCACTGGCAGAATGATGAGTCAACTACTGTAAAATGGTAGTGCTATTAGCAAACTGTCCTACTCAATTTCCTACATTTCCTTTTCCGGAACATCTGTCACGCGCGCGTGAAATATGTTACTTTTCTCAACCTTTTCGCAAAACTGCTGTAACCTCCAGGAAGAGCTGTGTTGGCGAACCAGCCAGCGGTAACGATGGGTGCGTACCAGCAGTCAAAGAGGCTGAGGCAGCATTATTCACAGCTCGTTGTTGCGGTTAAGATGCGAAGCGGATCGAGATTTCATCTCAGGGTGATGTCAACGTAGTCACCTTCGTGGACGAAAGTCAGGTCTTAGGAGGAGATACGAGTGGTTACTATATTGGTCGATGGAACATCAAAGATGGACAGCAACAGGGTCCAACCATGCGAACCATTGTCCATATATATGCTATTGTCGTGTCTCGAGATGGGCGGTGGATTGTGTGCGGAGACTATAGAAATAAGGTGATCGTCTGGAACGCGGCCACTCATGAACGGCTACTCGAGGTCGCAGAACACAACCATCCCGTCCGCGCAGTCGACGTCTCGAGCGACTGTACTAGAATCGCTTCCGTAGACGGCGACACCGTCCAGATATTCAGTACCACTTCCGGTATACGACTCCTTCCTCCCTTCCCACACCCTTCCGTTCATGGTGTCAAGTTCTCTCCAGATGGCAGCCAATTTGCTACCGCGTCAGATTTCGCCGGCTTCCGCATCTACAGCACCGACAATGGAAATATATTGTTGATTCTGGTCTCGAGGGTTCGACCACGACATCATTATGGGAGTCCACTCCGTTGGCCTGGTCATCTGATGGCCAGCGGTTGTTTGTTGCCACAGTAGGCAAAATCATCTGTTTCAACGTTTCCAACCTTTCGTCCTCAGAATGGGTGATCCATGAAACTCGATCTCCGGTATCTCTAGCATCCACCAACACATTCATTGCATGTTCTGCGGGCTCATCGGTCTCGTTCTGGGATTGCGTGTCCCACAAGCAGATCGGGACCATTATCCTTCACACCAGAATGATCTACTCCATTGCTCTCTCACCAAGCGGGGGATATCTTGCGTGTGGACTCAAGGGCGAGAAAATGACCATTCACAATCTCAGAAATGTCCTCCCCTCTAAATATTTCCACCCTTACGTAAGTGTACATCCGCTTCGCAGCACTTTGATCTGGCAGCAACTGCATACTTTTCAGCTTCCGCTCATGCGAGTGAGTGATGAGGTTCTCAACTCATGGACACAGGCCGATCCGACGAGGACCGAAGTGTTGATATCACTGGAGATCACCAGCGCTCCAAACCCTAGCCACTACATGCTAGCAAACCGCGCTTTTGTAAGAGCACGTCTGAAACATTTTGTTCTTGCGATGAAGGACGCAAAGGAGGTGAGTCTACTTTCTCACTACCCCATGCGTAAGTTCACTCACATGCACCTCAAGTCCCTTCAGATTCAGCCATCGCCTATCGGCTATATTGCAATGGCGATCGCTCTACTTGGTCAGAGCGATAGAGAGGGTGCACTACATACATTTGACCTTGCCTTTCATGACTGTGAGCCTGATGATATCAAATTTCTCCTACTGCTGAAGGTGCGCGAGGTGATTCTAGTAGGCCATGCTCACAATTAATCTACGTTCTGTTCAGTCGATCCTCGAGTTCGAATGCGGAAATCAAGAAAAGGCGATAACGCGCGTAGAGTACCTTGCTACAAGAGCAAACAATGACAACAATGACGAAGCCGTCTACCTTTACACACAGGCACGTGCTTCGCGTGATGCAGACATGTAGGTATCGATATCATCGCTGATACATTCCACAGGTTCTTGCACTTATGTGCGTGAAGAAGGGAAATTACAGCGGTGCGATACCGTTGATCGAGCGTGCGAGGACCCTAGCCCCGAAGGACAGACAATGTCCTTCCCTAAAGACGATCTCGCTTGTAGGTCTTCTACCGTTACCACCCATCAATCTAACCCTCCAGGAAGATGTTTGGGTGGAATATCAATGGACTGGCCATTGTTGCCCAGCAACGTCTATGTGAAACTCTCTATATTGAAGATCGTACAGTCCAGGCCGTGGAGTCTCTCCTCAACATCATCATGACATTAGACGAGGAAATCCAGGGGAGCAAGGAAACTGCGGATTGGATCACAGGTACGCCTTGTAGCTACTAGTCTAGCTGACGTGCATGCTAATGTCCGTCGTCAGATTTCACTAAAAAATGTGTTATGACACTTGAGCATGTTGGTGATGAAGCTTTCATATCTGTAAAGCATGACGACGCAACTACGGAGTATTCTACTGCGTTGTCTCTCAGCCGTCTGTTTGTCATGCGGAGCAGAGCTCGTGCAGCAAACGGAGTGTGGGAGGATGCGCTGCAGGATGCGAATGAGGTATGCATGGCATCTTCTTGTACAATTCGGTTCCCTACAATTACAGTATAGGCAGTGAAAGTGGCCCCCTCCTGCCCTTGGGGCTATGAAGCCAAGCGCATGGCGCTTCATGAAATGAAGCGGTATGACGAAGCGATCGATGTTTTCGACTCTATGCTGCACATAATCGAACAGTCCCGCGACCCTGCAATCAGGAGTAGGTACCTCTATGAAGCTGGTACCCATAAATGACGGCTTCACAGAACTACGCCAGGACTACAGCTCTCCATCCGAGACGATCGCGACTATCGATCCTATAGTCCACGGAATCCTCAGAAGTTGTCCCCTCGTCGTCATAGATGTCACCACTGGTTACCTTTGCGACGGTCCGGAGCGGATACGTATCTTCAAGGCTAGTCCGACGTTCAAAGAACTTGTTTTATCCATGACAAGGGAACCGGACAATAAGCGGATATCACGAGTGGTTTCAGGGTTTTTCGCCTACATCATGCTCTCCCACGCATGGCAGGGCAGTGAGCCGTCCTTTCAGGATGTCAACCAGGTCAAATCCGTGTGGGAACTCCCCGACATGCCCCTAAACCATAAGTTGCAGAACTTCTGCAAAGAGGCGCGCAGACTTGGCTACAATTGGGCATGGTCAGATACGTGTTGTATTGACAAGACCACGAGCTCCATCCTTAATCAATCTCTTACATCTATGTACAAATGGTACGCGGATTCGGCGGCCACGATCATATTCCTTGCCGGAGTAGCGCACCCGTCCAAGCCCGGGGACCTTAGGCATAGTTTATGGATGACGCGTGCATGGACTCTACAAGAGCTTCTCGCTCCGCAAGTTGTCGTCTTTTATGACTCCGAGTGGAAACGATACCTCGGCGATACTGGCGCAAACCACAAGGAATCCCCGGGTATCATGCAAGAGCTAGCAGATGCTATCATGATTCCCCCTGGAACCATTATTACATTCTCTCCAGGTGATCTCGGAGTGCGCGAAAAACTCCGTCTCGCTTCGACGCGCAGTGCGACATTTGAGGAGGACGTCGCGTACTCTCTTATTGGCGTATTCGAGTCCGATATCAGGCCTCACTACGGTGAGGGAGCCGCTGCTCTCGGACATCTACTAGAGGAGATCGTGGCGCGCTCCGGCGAGGTCACCGTGATTGCGTGGTCGGGCAAGTCATCGTCATACAACAGCTGTCTCCCGACTTCTGTTTCCGTCTACAGCCAAACTCCTTACAACCCTCCGTCACTGGAAGGGGAAGAAATGGAAAGTCGCATCACGGAATTACGTGGCAAGTTGCCCCAGCAAGTAATCCTTGATATCCGTGATCAGATCGACTCTCTTCCCCCCGCCCGTTTTGCGACCCGACGTTTACATCTTCCTTGCATTTTTTTCCCTGTAAGAAGGCTCGTACAGTGGCTACGTGAAGGCAACGAGAAGTTATATCATGCCAAAGTATCAGGGCTTGGAAACGTGGAGTTCACGACTGCAGACAACCTTGCCCTGCACGAGCCACATAAATTCGTCTTTGCGCATCCGTGGATTTGTTATATCCGAGGTCCGAGTAGTGGGGTTGTCTGGGGAAGGGACTCGGAGTCCGATACTGACTCTGACTCGGATTTGTATTTCGACGCTACATCAGATCAAGGAGCGCACCCTTCGCCATTGGAAGCTGTAACCGCGCCCCAAGTTGATGACTATACCCGGGGACTAGAGATGATTGCTCGCCTCGGACAGCCATTCAACGCGTTGCTCCTCGTACAGCGGCCGAACGGAGAGTACAACAGGGTCGCTGCGGAAAATGAGATCGTCGTTTCAGGGCTCGGAACTGACATCACCACCAAGAACTTTCAGGCGAAAGTCTTGGAAATACTGTGAGGCCTGCACGGGGATTGGGCTCGGTAGCTAGTTTTTATGGCTGGTCCATCGTCCTTTATCGCTCTCCTTTTAATGTTGTCGTTGGGTTGGGTATTACATGGGGCGGGAGGCAGAGCCTCAAGAGTCCTAATATTACCACCTACTTACCTGATACCTGAGCTGATTGCAGAAAGGTTTGTAGTCATGTCAGTACATGCATGCTGACTTACTGTGATACTGGCGCAGTCTTTCAATAACGTCTTCCTTTAGCACCTGTGCTATATGTTCATCCTGGAGTGGTTTCCCTAACAGCTGGATAGGTCGCAAGTGGGCATATTTAGAAGTGTGGACTAAGACAAACTGTAGAAAAGGGCTGTAGGCAACCTCAGTAGTGACTCAACTACTATGTATATTAGAGGTACCTGTAGGCAGCTACAGGGAATCAGTAAGTAGGAAATACTAAGTAAATAGTAGGCTTACCCTCAGTAGTGACTCAACTACTGAGGGAACAGTACCAAAATGTACTCTGTGAAAAAGCATACCAAAATGGGTTATCACACTGGGGTGATTCAATCTCCAACACACCCCCCGAAGCTCTACTGTGTGATAAGTAGAAGTGCAGAAAATGTAACTCAAATGAATGTATACCCAAAAAATAATTCAATAAACGAGTGTAGCTTCCGCAATGAGTGAACTTCGAGTCTGGGTGGTGTACGAGCGTTGTTTGGTCGTGTTGACGCGCCGCGTTGTGGCAACTTCCCGTTTCGGAAATGCATTGTGCTGTGCACGCTCGTGACCTTGTACTGTCGTCGTGGGGCCGCCGTTTTGACTATCGGGAGGATCGCCGTTGTTCCGAGTGCAACTGGGAGGCACCCCCTGCCGATGATAAGTGTCTGGAAGACCCCAGGGGGGTTTCCTGCATTTTCTGGGTCCGCGAGATGGCGAAATGGTACCACTGACTGCTGTGTGGTCACCATGGTGCGTATGCCCTCTCATTTGGGCAATTCTGGCGTCGCTGACCTCGTTATAGCGAACGGTTATCATCCATCACCCTCCCGCAGGGTCCAGAGATGGTTTCATGGGCTTCGAGAGGATTTGAATCAGCTGCATGAGGATGCCAGCTGTCCGGTGTGTGCACCCTCTCGTTTTGACTCGTCTCGCATGCCTGACTTCGTTACGGCCTATCTCCATCATCCATAACCCTCCCATAGGGTGTCGGGGTTGTTTTGAAGAGTCTGTGAAGAGTTGAGGTAGCCACATGAGAATGCCGGCTTTACAGTGCATGTGCCCTCTTGTTTCGAGTTTTCTGGTGCTCCTGATCCCATTAAAGTGAACATTTGTTACGCGCGACCCTCCCACAAGGTATGTGAACCATTTTGAGGGCATCGAGTGAGCTGAATGAATGGATCCTCAAAACCAACTCCTGCCTGACAACACTGGCAGAATGGATCCAATTGGCTACAGCAGTGCAAACTGCTCTCTCTCAACTGCACTTGTTCACTGGTTGGCAAACTGAAGAAGACCAGCACATCCTGGGACACAATCTTACCAAGTCCCACTACAATTGAGCATCTGATTGAGATCCTTATGTGATGGACATGGACTGCTGCCAAAACTCTGGTGGACCTCTGAAGAGGTCCTGGAACCAGAAAGGAAACTCACAATCATGGATCAGGGAGATCACATGCTGGGGATGCAATGAAACTGGACATTGAAGGGCTGAGTGCCCTAAAGAGAAGAGAAGCCCTGATTGATGGGATTGCCATCAACAGATCAGGCAACTTCTTGAAGAACTCATCAAAGAAGAGGATTTGCAAGGGAGCAAGATGCTCAGACTGACCAAATCCAACAACAACCCAGATTTTTAACCAGCTCCCCCATGGCTGCACAGGGAGGAGCTAAGAACTTTTCAATTACTTCGACTTGACAGGAATGGACTAATAGAACTACTTCTGTAGCTATGGACTTTGAGCAATTGAAATCAGTTTTGAATTCCTCTCTGTTTGGGTCCATGTTCCTGGTCAATTGGGAAGATGCAGAAATCAAAGCAGTGATTGACAGTGGCACAGAGGTCAATGTCATTCACCCGAAGATTGTTGAAAAATACAATCTCAAAAGAACTTGTGTCAAACATCCTTGGATGGCGAGAAGCTTCGAGGGGCCTAGCTGGCAGAAGGTGACCCACATCTGCACCTTCAATGCCCATGTCTTTCACAAACTGGTGAAAGTACATGCCTTTGAAATGGAGCTAAAATCTTGGGAAGATGTCCTGTTAGGGATGCCCTTTTTGGCCAAGTATAACCCTATATTCAATTGGAAAAAGAGAAAGATGATTGGGTTCAGAGACCCCTGTCTCAGGGAGTTGAACCTGTCATCAGATGAAGAAGATTATGATGATGAGGACTTTGTTATGCTTTGGAAAACCTCCATATCAACTCAACCAGAAGTGGCCATCCAGAAAGAGGATGTTGCTCTACTGATGCACTACAAGAAATTCTCAAAAGTCTTCTCTGAGGAAGACACCCCACTCCCACCTCATTGCCCATATCTTGACCATGAAATCAAGCTTTTGGACAACTTCAAGCTGAAGAAAGCCCCCATATATCCCCTTTTGTAAGAACTTCAATCACTGGACAAGTTCCTGGAAGAAAACCTGAATGCAGGAAAAATACACAAATCCAAATCCCTGCAGGCCTCCCCAGTGTTCTTCATTGGAAAGAAGAATGGAAAGAAGTGGCTAGTACAAGACTACCATGAACTCAACAAATATATGATAAAGGATTCCTATCCTTTTCCAGATGTAAAATCCCTTCTCGACCAGCTGGCTGAGTCAAAATATTTTGCAAAATTCAACATTCACTGGGGATTTACAAACATTCAGGTAAAGGAAGGTGACAAATGGAAAGGAGCCTTCATTACCCCATGTGGACTCTTCGAGCCCACTGTCATGTTCTTTGGACAGTGCAACTCTCCACCAACATTCCAATGCTATATGGAGACCACTTTTGCAGATATGATGTACTTGAAGAAGCTCATCATCTTCATGGATGATGTCACAATCCATGCGACCACCAAGGAAGAACTTCATCAGTGAATAGAGGAGTTCCTGGCAATCACCCTAAAAGAGGAACTGAGACTGAAAATCTTGAAGTGCACTTTCGAGACAGAGGAGGTCAAATTCCTGGGCTTTATCATCAAAAAGGGACTCATCAAACCTTCAGAAACAAAACTTGCAGCAATCAAGGACTGGAAAACCCCCAACAACTTACATGAACTATGACAGTTCCTTGGGTTCTGCAATTTCTACCAACAGTTTATCCTGTCCTTTTTGCAAATTGCCATTCCCCTCCATCACCTCTCTAAGAAGAATGTCCCTTACAAGTGGGACATGGAACAAGCTGACACATTTGAGCAGCTTAAACAAGCGCTGTGCTCTCAGCCAGTTCTATGCCTTCCCAACTTCTTGAAACCCTTTACACTCTTCACTGACAGCTCAGCTGTCAGCACTGGAGTGGTCCTCTGCCAACAATTTGAGGATGGAGAGCTCCACCCCTGTGCCTACCTATCGAGAAGCTTGGTCAGTGCTGAACAAAATTACCAGGTGTATGATCTGGAACTCCTGGCCATCATGTGAGCCTTTGAAGAATGGCAGCACTATCTCATCTCTCCAGTTGCCCCCACCATGGTGTATACCAATCATCAAAACCTCACTTATTATTGGTCACCACAGCAACTGAGCTGCTGGCAAACATGATGGGCTGCTTTCCTTCAAGACTTCCCTATTCAGCTAGTGCATAAACTGGGTAAGCTAATGACTATCCTGGACTCCCTTTCCCACCACCCCAACTACTCTGCTGACCCTTCCCCATTGACTATGATCCTCCTGGATTTGTTGTGGCTTGAAGGGGGGGTGAAACTCCCATTTAAACCCTCCAAACCAGCTGGAGAACTCCCCAAACTGACCTCTACCAACATGCATAAGCTGAAGGGAAAGGAAAGAAAAGGAGAAGCCCCACTTACACCCCTGCAACAAGATCAGAAGAAGAGCCAAACCCTTTTGTCATTGACTCCCTCCACCCAGATGTCCAACCTCAGCAATAAGTTGTCCAGCAATGTACAATGGTTGGACAGAGGGGTGTTTGCAATATCTTGAGAACTCTTCAACAAAATAAAGGAGATGATGCTGACAGCCAAGACACTCACAACAAATGACAAAATAACAGAGGAGAACGATCAAACAAAATGACATGAAGGTCAACTCTACATTCCTCCTCCCCTCTGATGCAAGTATCTCTGGGACAATCATGATCTAGCAGCTGCTGGTCACCCTGGAGTGAAAGCAATGATTTGGAAGATGAAAGACAAAGTTTGGTGGCCTGGAATGTGGAAGCAGGTAAGAGAGTATGTGAAAGGTTGCCCCAGCTGTCAAGCCAACAAGGTAATCACTCACCCTCTCATGCCCCCCATCACTCCCAATGATGCAGTAAAAAACCCCTTCCCATTCAAACAAATCTCCATGGACTTTGTTATGGATCTTCTGGAGTCAGAAGGATATGACTCCATCCTCACCATCATGGACCAAGGACTCACCAAAGGAGTGGTTCTAGTCCTGTGCAACAAAACATGCAACTTTGTTGAATTGGCAAATCTCTTTCTGTGCTATGTGTACTCCAGATATGGCATCCCTGACATGGTAATATCTGATAGGGGTCCACAGTTCATGTCCACCTTTACAACAAAACTCTACAAGGTGCTTGGTATCCAACAAAAACTCTCCACAGCATACCACCCTCAGACC
The DNA here is from genome assembly GCA_024613145.1 of Pisolithus marmoratus. Classification (NCBI taxonomy): domain Eukaryota; kingdom Fungi; phylum Basidiomycota; class Agaricomycetes; order Boletales; family Pisolithaceae; genus Pisolithus; species Pisolithus marmoratus. Next base: position 9,154 of record JANFAE010000277.1, on the reverse strand, counting down.
AATGGCAAAAGCAAATGCATAAATCAAGAGATCGAGACCTACCTGCAGATGTATTGTGATGCCTGACCAGAAGAGTGGGCTCAGTTCTTACCTCAGGCTGAGTTCATGCACAATTCCAGGGTCCATTCCATTCATAATCAAACACCCTACTCCCTCCTTTATGGATATGACCCAGCACCCTACCCTTCTGCATTGAAGCCAACAGATGCTCCCACAGTCAATGATCATATGCAACAACTGGCTGCCAATCAAGACTCAGCACTTCTCACTCACAAAGCTGTGCAAGAAGCAATGCATGTGAGAAGCAAGGGACCCTATACTCCCCCAAAGGAAGGTGATCTAGTATGGCTAGATGCATCTACCCTAAAAAGGGACATTCCAAGCACCAAGCTGGCACCTTGATGGGTTGGGCCATTTGAAATTACACAAGTAATTTCTCCCATGGCTGTTTGACTGAAGATCCCTGATACATGGTGAATACACCTGGTATTTCACATGTCATGGATCTACCCTTTTGAAGAAAACAATGAATATGGAAGAGCCGAAGTGCCACCCCTCCCTGATCTGATGAATGACTTACCTGAATGGGAAGTCGAGAACATTCTCAAACACCAAGTCATGGGCTCGCATAGGAAGCAAAAAGGATGTGTCTCTGCACCCAAGAGGGCTGCCAAACAACAAACCTACCAATACTTGGTCAAATGGACCAGGTATGGGCATTCCTCAAATACCTGGGAGCCAGAGGAAAACCTATATAATGCCCTCGAAATCCTCCACTCCTCCCAAAGATGCAACCAACTTCCTCTCAGCCATGTCCCATGAACACAACTCTGAACACCTCTCCATGTTTGATGAATTCACCCTATTGGACTATGAGAATTCCCATATTGCCTTTGCTGATGACTTTGACTTCACATCTTTGCCACCCCCTTCCACAGTACAACCTGCACCCCTCAGATCACAACATCACAGCAGTTCAGGAATACTGGGACCAGGTCACCACTGGTGCACCTGGACCCCTTCCAAACCCCCACACCCAGTTAATGGTCCATTCTCTCTCCCACTCCAAGGGAAAGAGAAGGGCCTGAATCTCTAAGACTGCCCCCTACCCCTCTGCCTTATCCAAACAATGACCTTACCTCCCACTTGGCTCCTATCACTCATGCCACACCCCTGCCTTGTCTCCTGACTCCTCTCCCATCTCCCAAACCCCTGATCCAGAGACAACTGCTCCCAACTTGACCTCTGATGCACCCCCTCAGTCAGTTGCTCCCAAACTTACACAGTGACAGACTGCAGAGGAGGTCAAGGCCAAGACAAGCCTGGTACCCTTGCTGGAACAGCTCCTCCATGTTCTGTGGGTGCTTGAAAACTTTGAGCACTGGGACTCACTTGGCTGGAGAGCAGGCAAACATCATGACCACCTTCGGATGTTGTCTCAAATCTACAGAGGTTCAGAATTCATAGCTGCACGTGTTCCTCAACTCTTCAACATCACAGAAGGCATCATTGGACATGTCACTAAGAAGGTGGACCTCGACCTTTTCACAGGTGACAATATTGACAATGTTGGTGACATACAACATGTGGTTGTGAACCTAACCTTCCTTGAGTTTGGAGAGGACTTATGGAAATCCTTTTGAGACTTTTGCCCCCACTCTGCTCAAGCCATTGACCCAGCATCAGCTCTCGGATGTGACAAGGGCAAGAGCACAAAACCTTCTGGACCTTAATCTCCTGTCACAAAGAAACAGGAGATGGCTCTTCAGTTCAGTGGACTATCTCCACCATCATGGACAGAAGATCAGCCAAACAGTAGTGACTCAGGAGGAATGGACCAAGGAGGAGCTTCACCAGTTGGTGGAGTTAGCCTTGAAAGGAAACCAATGAGCTCTGGCTCAACTTTGGATACAGATGACAGTGGTACCACCTACAGGCTCAATGATGACATTGCTTCCCCCAGACACTCCATATGGCTCGAAGGAGTATGCACCCTCCTCGACCATACTGCCAGCCTTCTCGCAGAATGCTCTCTTGGTGGTGACATTGGTTACATTGACTGGAGGAACTTCCTCCATTCGGCCTACTTCAATTCAGCCATATGAACTCTATGCCTACCCTATGCTCTAAATGCACAGTCTCCCTTTCCACTCCCTCATCTCAGTAGCTCCTTCCTCATCATCCCCTATGACAACAACCTCCCAAAGGTCCTCTCTGGCAGGAAGCAAATTGACTGGAGCAGCCCCTTCTGGGGTATGCACTGTTACGATTGTACCCACCTAGGACACATTGGGTGTGCCAATGGAAGAGGTTCCAAGTGGACTCTCCCAGGAACCATGCTCCCTTACCCTCCACACTGTCATCGTTGCTCCCCCACTAACCCAACAGTAAGACGATGGGGCCCCATTTAAACTCCCTCCTGACAATTGTGGTCAAGCTCCTGACCTTAAATCGAGCTGCCCCTGGATGCTCTTACTCACCTCTCCAGTGCTTCAGCCTTGAGAGGGGGGTAATGATATGCCACATCATCTTTTCTCCCTTTTTCAGACTTATTCTTTTCTTTTCCTTTCTGTTTTCTCTTAGTTGTACACATGATGCATCTCTCAACATTTATGCGACCTATGCTTCCACTTTTGGACCCTTACTATATGCCATCCCTTATATGGCCTTCCCTTCCCTTGATTGGCCTTCTCTGATCGATGTGACTGGGCTTGTCACTTCTACTTCTCCCATGCCAAGTCACTTTCCCTTTTCAGATGCTATTTCATTTCAATGTGTCCCTCTCCCTTTGCTGGTATGTAGGCTATGTCTCTTATCTCTGACTCAACATGTCTCTGTTCTCATGAGCACATCTCTGATGCAGCTCTGCCAAAGACCACCACACAGAGCAGAGCAGTATATATACTCATAGGGACATACCTGTAGACTCCAGCTTTTAGCTACCTTGCAACCAGGATAGCTTTCTCAGAACTTTGCTTCTCTCAGACTGCTTGCCTTGCCATAGAAGGGGTAAAACTATTAAGCCCTTGAGGTCAACCCTGGCAATACTGCAAGTGTGCTGATTGCTTAACTGCCTCAGTGCCAACACTTGTCACTTTCAGCAGGTGAGGTATTCCAGTGCATAACAAATACCTAGACTGTCCATTTCATGTGTGCACCATTGTGCACCTCCATACATGCCAGCATTGCCATTGCATATCTGCAGTGCTGCTGCAACTGTTTCTTCTTCACTTGACATGCTTGGAGTGTCTGTTAGACCTCTTAGTCCATTCACAAGACCATTTAACCTGTCCACATGCCTGTCCACAGCTGGGTTCATAGTGCTGTCACTTGCACAACTAGCCAGCTCCCCCTCAAGTGGCAGTCTTCATGCATTACAGTGACTCCAAAAACCCTTTCCATGTTTGCCCTATTTTCAGTGCATGCAGTGTACTGCCAGACACATGGAGAATCACACTATGCTTTGGTAGAGTCATAAATAGTACATAGTCCTGGCTGCAATTTGGCTCCAAGGTCATGTGATTTCATTCAAACAGTCTGGAGATATGGCCATTTTAAAACAGCATGTGCATGGAAAGGGTTTTTTCACTTTTGAATTTACAAGGGTATTTGGATATTATCAGTACTTGGTGTATCCATCTTTTGCTCTAAGCACTGCCTCAACCCTCCTAGGCATACTTTCAATTAGTTTCTGACACTCCTCCACTGAAATCCCCTCCCACTCCACCTGAACTCTCTCCCATAGCTCATGAATCCCATTAGGGGGGGTTTCATACCCTGCAAGCCTTCTTTTCAGGCAACCCCAAAGATGTTCAATGGGATTGAGGTCAGGAGACTGTGCAGGCCATACCATGGTCCCAAACTCCTGCTCTTGTAGCCAATCTCTAACCTTTTTGCAAGTATACTTGGGATCATTGTCTTGCTGAAAGATTGTATCAGATGGATTGAGACCATAATGCTCCAATGTTTGTTGAACTCATCCTTCAAAATCTGAAGATAAAGGTCCCCATCCATCCTACCATCAATCTTTGTAGCATAGCCAACACCATCCCAAGTCATACACCCCCACATCATCAAGGAACCCCCTCCAAACTTGAGAGTTCCTTGTACCAGCCTATCATTAAGTCCCTCCCCAGCCTTTTTCCAAGCCCACTTGCATCCATCTGACCCTAGGTGATTAATTTTGGTCTCATCAGACCATACAACCCTCTTCCAGTCCTCTATAGTCCAGTCCTTGTGGGTATAAGCAAAATCCAAGCAAGCCTTGTGATGTTTGGCTGAGAGAATAGGATGTTTGGTCTTGACTACAGACTTCATACCAGATTTTTTCAAGTGATGATGAACAGTGTTAGCAGAGAGAGGCTGGTTGATGATGTTTCAAGGGCTTTGGTGACTTGAACTGCATTTTCAGCCTTGCCAGAGGTAATAAGATGTTGAGCATGGCAAATATTAGCAGGGGAAAGCTTAGAAGGACAGCCTCCAAGGGCCTTAGGAAGGCTAGAATGCCTCGTAGAATAAAGCTTAGATACAGTAGAGGGGCTGACACTGCAAGCATTTCACAATTTTTCATGCCAAAACATGTTTAAAAAGTTGAAAGAACAGATACTCTATTATTTGGGCTGTGTTCACAGAAAAAATGCAAATATGATATTTTGTTTTCTTTGTCTTTTCTGTGAAAAAACATGAATTGATGGTAGTGCTAACTAGCTTCTACACTAATGGGTATTACCATCAATCAATGTTTTGTGGAAAGTCATGCAAAGAAAAGAAAATATTATTTTTGCCTTCTCTTTGAAAACAGCTGTCAAAAAAGAGTATCATTTTGTTCAATTTTTTCAGCATGTTTTCTGAAGAAAAATCGTGAAATGCTTGCAGTGTGACACCAATTTGCCTGGCAATAGCTTCACCAGAATGGCCAGAGTCAAGCAAAGAGAGAATGGTGCTTTGCTGAGTAAGAGAAAGGGGTCTGACCATAATGGTGGTTGGGAACAATGAGGTATTTGAATTTTTTTAAACTCAGACATATTGTTTACACATGTATCTTTGTTTGTATCACCAAACAATAGCAATTATTGGATGTTTTGAATAAGATCTTAGTTACCAATTCAAAAGTGAAAAAACCCTTTCCATGCACATGCTGTTTTAAAATGGCCATATCTCCAGACTGTGTGAATTAAATCACATGACCTTGGAGCCAAATTGCAGCCAGGACTATGTACTATTTATGACTCCACCAAAGCTTAGTGTGATTCTCCATGTGTCTGGCAGTACACTGCATGCACTGAAAATAGGGCAAACATGGAAAGGGTTTTTGGAGTCACTGTAGGTATGTCATGTTTTGCATAGCCATTCAGTGCATCTGCATGCCCAACTGGCATACTTGACATGCTCTTGCTGCTTGCTGATTCCCCAGCACTGTCACTTGCATGACATATCATCTCCCCCTTGAGTGGCACTCCATGTCCACTAATTATGCTTTGGATTCTTTTGAGTTGTCCACATTGATGTGGGGCTTCAAAGATTTGTTGGCAGCATTTCATGCATTCAGTGGGTAGTACCAGGAATGCACATGCATTTCTTGCTGTGACCCTGTCTCATTCACCTAGCTGACTTCAGCTTGCAGGTAGTAACCTCTTTTTGACTCCAAGTGGGTCAATGGTCTCACTTCCCATTGTAGCATCCCTGCTATTTGTGCTGCCCTCATCAGCATCCCTTTCCCTCATTTTGGCATCTTGTCTGCTCATCATGCAGACTGTTGACTGCACTAAGTATCTGCCTGGGTCATGGATAGTAAGTCATGGCTTGTCCATGTTGCTGCCCTGCTCATTTGTGATGTTGCTCCTCACACAGCTGTTCTGCTCCCCTCTGAGCAGTACATTGCCAGCCTCTGGCACACTCTGTGTTGTGCTGTATTCAGGTTGTGAGTATGCTCCTGCAGGTTGAATTTTGATATCGCTCGCTGCTCCAGCATTTGTGGGTTTGAGTATTTGGTAGCAGACCTTCATGTCTCTGCTGTCTTGGCTTAGGTATGTAGTTTGAGTCATGACCTCCATACTCACCACTATGTCTGTGGCCTCTGTGCCCAGACTTCCTTCCAGAGCAACCATGTCACTGACTCCTTGAGACTCATTGCTAACTTCATCCAGCTTGGTTGGGACTGTTTCAGCATTGTTAGGCATACTTGGGGTCTCTGCTTCATTGGTGATTGTATCCATGCTTGTACCATGTCTGTAGGCTTTGACTGTTTGTGTGGACTGTCCTTGCACCCAGCTGGTGCCATTGGTACATCCTTGACACTGCTGCTTGTACACATTGCCTGCTCCCCCTCAAGCAGCAATCCCTGTGCACCTGGCAAGTCATTCAGTGTGCTTCCATTGCACAGTTTCAATCATAGGTCTTTGCTGGCCATCTTGTCGCTCATGCCAACTCTGCTGGCACATCCTGCTGCCTTGCTGGCTAGCTCCACTGCCCTGTCAACATCCTCGACCTCATATGGCACCTCAACCATCCCATTTAGCACTTGTGGGTGCTTGCTTTCAAGTGGCTCTCCTGCCCTTGAACTTGGCTGCTCCTGCAGCTTTCTCTGTGCCATGCATGACTTGCTCAGCACTTCAGGTTCATGGTCTTTGACCTTGACACTTCATGATAGAACTTGCTGGGCCAGTCCTTCTGTAGCCTTAGCCTTGTCATTGCCTTAAGTTCATCCTTGAGCCTCTCCTCACTTGGTGGCTCCACTGACAACTCATTAGGCTTCATGCATGACATTCATGGTTCATCTCACATCTCATCACCACTGGCATGTGCCTTGAATGCACTGCCATTCCATTCTAGTAGATATTTGGTACTCAGCAGCTCATCTATAGCCACTTCACCACTTGAAGCTTCATCACACTTCTCAGTGGGTAAGGGGATTGGAGTAGAGTCTCAGAATGATGTTGCTAGGTAGTTGAACATTTCATGAGCTGTTTTGAAGTGTCAGATGCACAAAAAGAGTGAATCAGGAATATTCCACATGAGTATGGACTGCACATTGCTATTCTGCCACAACCATTTGCTTCACTCATTTCCAGTGACCTTCAGCTTCTGCTCCACACCAGCCAAGTGTCTGACAAGATTTTGTGTACTGGTGACCTCAAGAATACATTTGCAGTATTCCATCCAATTCTTTCCATTCTTCTTGAGCTCTGGGACATAAACAAATCCCTCCCCTGTAAAGTACCTTTTCACTGCCATCCTTTCTCTACAGGTTCTGCTGCTAGGCAGGGCTCATAACCTAAAGGAGGTTGTTGGTTTGCAGAGGGAACCTGTAGGGTAACCTCAGTAGTCTGGCAAGCTACTGTTATATTAGTATCTACCTGTAGGGTAACTACAGGCTATCAGTAAGTAGGATTGGACCTAAGTAATAATGGTACTCACCCTCAGTAGTCTGGCAAGCTACTGAGGGACTAGGAAAATTATCCAGTGGTATGTGTGATGCAAGGTGATTAAGTAAGCAACATAAACATGTGCCAACAAAGGCCAGTTGCATAATACTCCAACACAGGAACACCTCACTTGCCTGATGAGGGCAAGTGTCTTGCTAAGGCCTTCTGAGTAGCTCTTAGTCTACAGAAGTTGCATTAACAATGAAGGGTAGTCCTGAGTTGACCTTAGCCACTTGATAGTTTTACTGGCTCTATGGCCAGGAGAGATCAGCAACACTGCAAGCATTTCACAATTTTTCTTGCTAAAATATGTTGAAAAAATGGAAAGAAGAGATACTCTTTTATTTGGGCCATGTTCACATAAAAAATACAAATATAATATTTTGTTTTCTTTGTCTTTTCTGTGCAAAAAAATGAATTGATGGTAGTGCTGATTAGCTTCTATGCTAATGGGTATTACCATCAATCAATGTTTTGTGGAAAGTCATGCAAAGAAAAGAAAATATTATTTTTGCCTTTTCTCTTTGAAAACAGCTGTCAAAAAAGAGTATCACTTTCTTCAATTTTTTCAGCATGTTTTCTGAAGAAAAATTGTGAAATGCTTGCAGTGCAATGGGAGAAGATGCTATCCTGGTTGCAAGGTAGCAAAAAGCTAAGGAATACAGGCAAGTCCCTACACATATATATACTCTGAGAGGTTGTTTGGCAGTGTGGTGGTGTCAGCCAACCAGCATCTCCAAACTAAGAGAAACTGAGTCAGAGATAAGGAGGGTGCAGGGCACACCTGAGTCACAATGACTGGAGTTCAAGTCAGAGTCCTTGTATAGTAAGGATTGAGGACTACACAATCATAGCAGAAAGAGGATGCATGGATGATCTGATGTCCTAATCTGGAAAATGAGTTGATGCATTGTGAATATGAAACAAATAACACATTGATCAAGGGAAGGGGTAGCCATATAAGGAGATGGTGTAGGTAATTGAGAGTCTGTCCAAAAGAGGAACATAGTTGAGTAAGCATCATGAGACATGTCTCAAGTACAAGGAAAACAAAAGGAAAGGAAAGTCCAAACATGAGAGAAATGGAGAAGTTTCATATCAGTTAATGTCAAGTTTCTTACTGTAAACAGATGAAGGGAGGTGAACAGAATGATCTTCATGCAATGTGTACTTGAATGTGACAGGAATACCACTCTTTCAGATGATGAATCACACATGCCCAATGAAATGATCTGCTGAGCATAGTTCCTCTTGTGCTTTCTCCAGTATAAGGCAATTGTATTGAAGAGTTAGTGTACTGCAATCGATGATCTGAAGGGTGAGATTCTTTCATGTGAGTCATACTTGCTGATCAGCATGTGCTGCCTTGAGTAAGAGATAAGCTTCTGCAGAATTGTTTGGAGGAAGCACTATGATGTCCAATTCCTGGGAGTGGGAGCAAAATTCACATGGCATGAATTGTAGCATAGCAGACTGTTCTGCTTACCTGAGGTCTATGTCTGCTGTCACATCCCTGTTGTCTCCATCAGAATCACCTTCATGTTGCTTGCATCAGCAAACCCCTGAGTCACTGTACAGCACTGTACAGCTTCCAACAGCCTGCTACAGTGCCCACAGTGCTACAGATAGGTCCCCTTTTGTACAGTACTACCACAGCCCTGTACAGTCCTGTACCAGTACCATACACTACCATTGCACAATACTACACCTTCAAAATCTCACCACTGTAC